>CM035102.1:50595706-50891004 GCA_020205505.1 Panax japonicus | reverse complement strand
ATCATGGCTATACAACATCAGATCAGTTAGTTATTAGCCCTCAAAAAGTCTGACAACGTTGTTCTTCATTTCTGGGTTTTCCAGAAAATGAAGAACAGTAGATGGTGCTAGTTTAGATCCGATATATATCGTGAGCTCTACGTCTGATTTGTGTGATCTAAAGATTCACATTTTAGTACATATGTCAAGGAACAATAACATACAACGGATCGGTCTAACAACAACACATTTAAGAAATCAAGGTTAGTCAAGTCTGACAAAAAAAAATGGTTCTTGAAGATCTAGATTTCCCAAAAACCTTCATCCGGCAAGTTGGTAAACGGCTGTTTGACCACAATTAATTATCATTCTAGTAATGGTCTGAGTAATCTAAAAGCATGATGTGTAGCCGACACGTCAGAAAACAATCTTAAAGCAACAACATGGTCTAAAAATAAACACAAGCAAGATCAAGACCCTGCAAAACGATTGTCAGTGATTTTTAGGTTTTTGGGTTACCCAGAAACCAGATTTCATGGCCGGTCAACGCAGTTTGACTGCTTATAACTTTTAATATACTTGATCTGGGCTTGATGCAAGTTTCATATCCAAGCCCTTACAACTAGAACAGATATAACATAAAATACAACTAAAACCTAACACAGAAAGATCTAGAGGCTCTAAATTATGACTGTCAATCCACTTTTCCAATTTTTTCTAGATTTCTAAAACACCAAAATCATGCATCTAGATGTTATGGATCTATGTTATTAAACCCAGAAACTCAATAACATCTTATTACACAACTTTAAACAATAAACAACAACATCTAACATCAGATCATATGATTTCTAAGTTTACGGTTTTTATACCTTTTTGAGCCTTGATCTAGAATCTGATCATTCATGTTTGTTTTTGGAGAGCTAAAACATGATCTTAGCTTATCTTTTACACACTCTCACTCTACATTTCTTAATTTTATAGAGAGAAGGGTCTTGGAGAAAAAGAGAAGTAAAGTGGGCCTTTTCTCTCTCTTTAATCTATATAAATGTTAGATGAAATGTAATAGCTGGTATGAGGGGCTGATATTTGTTGAATCAGTCAATGGGGTAGCTAGATTTGGTCAACAACCCAATATCTTGGCAAGATTCACAAGTTTCCTCCAATAATGCACAAAGGGAAAATTGATCAATTGGCTTTCAAATTTAATGGCACAATTGTCTTTGATCTAACCCTTAAGGTTTGACCCTTAGGGTTAAAACCTAAGATTTTCAAAAATTAATTTTTTTCTAGGATTTCCAATTTAGGTCTTAAAATAGAAATTTGATATTTCTAAATTATAATTAGGATTCTATAATTATACTAAGATTTCCTAATCATAAATTAAAGTTTCTAATTAGGATTAATTTATCCTAATTAAAATTGCTAATTTAGCAATTAGGTCCATAATTGTACCTTAGGTTTTCTAACAAATAATTAGGATTTTCAAAAAAATCCGTTAGGGTTATCCCTAATTAAATATACAATCAATAATATAAAAACCTTTATACTTATCTCCAAGCTCCCAAATTAGGGTTTCGGTAATCCGAATTAGGGTTTCAAATTCCCGGAAATATGAAATTAAGGTTTCCGTTCCGATATTAGGGTTTCTTATAAATCGCTAGGGTTTTCTAACTGAACATTGACGTTCTTAATATATACTCAGGGTTTGACACTGATATATTATCTGGTCAACCCTTGGCCCTTAACCACATTCTGTACACATACATGACCAACACACAGAACATATACACTTATATACCTTTAATCTTGAATAATTCACCAAAAGATTTTAAACCCACCAAAATCTTCACAGAACTTTGAAATCCTTAAAATTTCCCCACAGAAATATCAAATCCATTCACTTATTTTCTGTCTAGGTTTATTATTCAACCTTAATTCAATCTTTTAAGATTTTAATTAATTTTTAAATTCCCGGGTCGTCACATTCACCCCTTCTTCTAAGAATTTCGTCCCCGAAATTCAACTTACACCTTATATCATTCATAAATAGTATCACATTCTACCATAACATCACTGACAAGAGTTAAATTATTCAAATAATGTTGAGGAGTCATATAGACTATGAATTTTCATTTTTAAAAAGGTTTTATGGAAATTCATCGAAAACCGTCATACCCTAAAGACACATAGGGTGATTAACCCGGTATGCCCAGTACTGGCCCAGTAATACTGGTTTGATCTGTTTCTCGTCACTGCCATAGGCACAAAATTTTATCTCAGTCTTATCGGATTCTGCACCAAAATAATTTGGTTCGGGAAAATTTTTAAAGAACGCTTAGAGTTTTATAAACATTGGTCTAACTGAATTGAATAGCATAGACTCTTATCAATAATTCGATTCAATCAAAATATTAGGTATAGCCAAACCCCGTTGGCAAATTAAAATTTTAAAAATATTTTTTTGAAAATGATGTCATAATGTCGTACTGTATTAACAGCCATTTGAGGATGTCGTCATTGTATGACTTTGTCATAACACCATACAATAGTGGAATAACGATTTTAGATCAAATTCAACACTACGTATTCTTGTATTTACAACTCCATCAACTTTTATCATCTCTGCACCAGGTTACATGGTACATGAGTGATAAATAGAAATATATTTTGATATTCAAATCATTATCGTCTAGCCGAAACAAATGGCTAGACTATACTTTAAACCGTTCAAAAATCATTACAAATCTTTTTATCATCTCAACAGGCAACGAGGTATAGGTGGCCCGAAGTCCAGGCATACACAATAGTCACCAAGAGTTGAGAAAAAATTATTTTTTTATCAAAAGCACATAGTGCGTATTTAGCTTGATGTCAAAATTTGAAGTCTAGCATAGCTAAGAGTTTTGAAAAACCTAATGTCTCCACTAATGATCAATTTCTTAGTAATCTATCTATTCCTATAATCCTCAATTCCTTATTCGCACATAACTATTCCCAGTTCGTCAAACCACACTCATGAGTTCAGGAACTTTCCACAATCATATGAGTTTAAGAACTTATCCTAGTCAGACCTTTGGTGTCCATTCATTGAGGGGTTCATAAACATTTCATATAATATGAGTCATGAACGTACCATAAGTATGAGTTTTAAGAACTCTTACTTAACCTGATATTCTCTACTTAGAATATCAGGCTAAGTATCTATTATATACTGAGAAAGGAATCCCTCTCAACATGCATATAGCAAATAGCGCGACACAAATATTTTAATGATTATCAGTGCCAGAAACTAAGATTGTTACACCAAGTACAATTCAACTCCCATGCGAAGAATCATACAACTTAGCTACTGACATGAGTCCTCAATTGAAATCCCCACTTAATTCTAACTCCCTTCTCAATACGAATTTCATTTAATCTATATCATAATTTTTCCTGAATCTGTAAATTCTTAGTACAACTGACACACGACAATCTTTGTTGTAAACTTTTTAATCATTAGATTGATTATTTTCCCTACTATCACCTTATCAGATCACAGGGTGATATCAGTATATATTGATTCATTTTATGTCTGATCATTTGTTTTACGATTTCTATCCCTGTACCTTAGTCTTTAGACTCTATCTATCCACCATTACTATCCATTTATTATCAGAGTTAGGGAACTATGTATTTTATAACTCGTCGAGATTCGTCTTTAAATCTTACCGACCAACTAACTCTATGTGAGTTAGTTTATCTTAATCAATGCAGTTATTGGTCTCAGATATTCCTACCTAAGGTTCATAACCAACAGCTTTGATACCAACTGTAGCATCCCCAAATTCAGGTCCCAAATCACCACGGATCTAGTATACTAATTCTATAACTATTGCGGAAGATATAAACATAAATTGTTTATACATTAAACTTTATACATTACCCCAAGGTCAAAAACCTTCACATAATACACAATTATAACTTATTTGACATACAATAACATTAATATACAATACTGTTACAAACTTATCTGCACATAAAATCCAAAGCTGGACTTGACTTTGTCTTTTCCAGTATCCGACGTATTCGTTTTAATCTGTAATGTTTATCATGATATAGCAAGGGTGAGCATAAGTTTGCCTAGCAAGTATAAGTTTATTTAAGGATATATCATGATGGAAAGAATTGAATAATAAGCTGACTATAATTCAATATAATTAAGAACTAGCATAAACAAACTTTCATAGCTGGACGAACATACTTGAACATTAACATAGAAATATCTGAACCGAATGGTAATGAAGGTGATCAGCCTATCATACCTGATGAATACATGCAATATGCACAGAGTGCGAAAATAATTTATAGACATGGTAATCAATAATGATTAACCACAAGCTATATTTGAATGAAATAACTCGAGGTCGAGTCAAGAAAAACTTGCATGTTAGGTTGATTACTGTTACGTAATTTATTAAGCTTTGTCTGAAGACCTGATATATAAATAATATCGATATAAAAATTAGAATAATATCATCACATTATTTAAAATAACCTAAACACATTAACATATAATCATATCATCTATATAGCACATAAGACCTAGTATTCAGTCAAACTATTTCAATCTGACTTAAGTTCGATAAAATTCTAACATCCCGACGGTCTAGTCGGACAAATATCGAGTTTAAGTTCAATTAAACTCTGTCTAAACACTTAACCATTATTTAGATAATTATATTATCAATCAAAATAATTTTCCAAGTCTCATAATAATTTAATATATTATCATTTCTCATGATTTTTCAATCATTAATATCGTATTTATATGAATTAAATATCACATAATTCCTTTATCATTAATATATTTAATATAAATATTAATAAAAATCATAACATAATATTATAAATATTTATAATATATCAAAATATTTTAATACCGTAAAATCATATTTATATGATTTTTAAACAAAAATTCATTCTTCGATAATTGCCATTAATATTAAATATTAATGTTGTTCTGACAAAGTATCAAAATATTTTATAACTTCAAATATTTTTATAACACTTAAATCATTTTTATATGTTTCTAAATCATTAATTCTATTTTTCCATAATTTATTTAATATAAATTAAATAAATTAATCAATTACTATTAATTAATTAATGAAATCATCACAAAATATTAAAATTCATTAAAAGTAACTTAAAATATTTTCTTAACCATAATATAATTTTTCAACATTAAAATCATTTTTAAATAATTTATTTAATATAATAATAAATTAATTACCCTTAATATTCTAATACCAAATATTTAATAAAAATAATAATTTTATAATTAATCTATTGCTAATGGGCCCTATAGCGACGAAAACTGTCGCTATAGGTGTTCTTGAGTTGTTCTTCATCAAACTTTGATCTTCATAGACAGCTACAAGGTGTCTACTTTGAACGATTATATTTCTTTGATCTTAATGATTCTGGTCAGTCTAGTGCAATGGTGTTGTAGTATTTATGTACTACTACACATACAAACAAACATCATGGCTATACAACATCAGATCAGTTAGTTATTAGCCCTCAAAAAGTCTGACAACGATGTTCTCATTTCTGGGTTTTCGAGAAAATGAAGAACAGCCGATGGTGCTATGTTTAGATCCTTATCTTGAGCTCTAAGTCTGATTTGTGTGATCTAAAGATTCACATTTAAAGAACATATGTCAGGGTAATAACATATCAACAGATCGGTCTAACAACAACACATTTAAGAAATCAAGGCCGGTCAAAGTCTGATAAAAAAATGGTTCTTCAAGATTTGGGTTTCCCAGAAACCTTCATCCGGCAAGTTGGTCAACGGCCGTTTGACCACGATTAATTGTCAATTTAGTAATGGTCTGAGTAATCTAAAAACATGATTGTGTAGCCTACACATCAGAAAACAACCTTAAAGCAACAACATGTCTAAAACATAAACACAAGCAACATCAACCCCATAAAACGATTGTCAATGATTTCTGGGTTTCTGGGTTACCCAAAAACCAGATTTCGTGGCCGGTCAATGCAGCTTAACTGCTTATAACTTTCAATATATACTTGATATGGGCTTAATGCATGTTTCAGATCCAAGCCCTTACAACATATAACAGATCTATAACATAAAATACAACTAAAACCTAACACAGAAAGATCTAGAGGCTCTGACTTATGACTGTCAGGCCACTTTTCCAATTTTTTCCAGAATTCTAAAAACTTAAAAATCGTGCATTAGATGTTATGGATCTATGTTATTACAACCCAGATCACTCAATAACATCTTATTACACAACTTTAAATAATAAAAAACAACATCTAACATCAGATCATATGATTTCTAAGTTAGGGTTTTTATACCTTTTTGAGCCTTGATCTAGAATCTGATCATTTATGTTGTTTTGGAGAGCTAAACATGATCTTAGCTTATCTTTTACACACTCTAACTCTACATTTTTGAATTTTTAGAGAGAGAATGGTCTTGGAGAAAAAGAGAAGTAAAGCGGGCCTTTCTCTCTCTTTAATCTATATAAATGTTAGATGAAATGTAATGGCTGGTATGAGGGGCTGATATTTGCTGTATTCAGTCATATGGGGTAGCTAGATTTGGTCAACAACCCAATATCTTGGCAAGATTCACAAGTTTCCTCCAATAATGCACAAAGGGAAAATTGGTCAATTGGCTTTTAAATTTAATGGCACAATTGTCTTTTGATCTAACCCTTAGGGTTTAACCCTTAAGGTTGACCCTTAGGGTTAAAACCTAAGATTTTCAAAAATTAATTTTTTTTCTAGGATTTCCAATTTAGGTCTTAAAATAGAAATTTAATATTCTAATTTTTCATTATAATTAGATTCTACATTATACTACGATTTCTAATCATAAATTCAAGCTTGCTAATTAGGATTAATTTATCCTAATTAAAATTTCTAATTTAGCAATTAGGTCCATAATTGTACCTTAGGGTTTCTAAAAATAATTAGGATTTTCAAAAAAAAATCCATTAGGGTTATCCCTAATTAAATATATAATCAATAAATTAAAAACCTTTATACTTATCTCCAAGCTCCCAAATTAGGGTTTTGGTAATTCGAGTTAGGGTTTCAAATTCCCGAAAATATGAAATTAGGGTTTTCGGTCCGATATTAGGGTTTCTTATAAATTGCTATGGTTTTCTAACTGAACGTTGACATAGTATATACTTATGGTTTGACACTGATATAATTATATGGTCAACCCTTGACCCTTAACCACATTCTGTACACATACATGACCATACACACAGAACATATACACTTATACCCTTAATCATGAATAATTCACCAAAAGATTTTAAACCCACCAAAATCCTTCACAAAACTTTGAAATCCTTAAAATTTCCTCACAGAAATATCGAATCCATTCACTTTTCTGTCTAGGTTTATTATTCAACCTTAATTCAATCTTTTAAGATTTTAATTAATTTTTTAAATTCTCAGGTCGTCACATTCACCCCTTCTTCTAAGAAATTCGTCCCCGAAATTTAACTTACACCTTATACAGTTCATGTTTGTTTTTGTAGAGCTAACACATGATCTTAGCTTATCTTTTACACACTCTCACTCTAAATTTTTGAATTTTGAGAGAGAGAGAAGGGTCTTGGAGAAAAAGAAGAGTAAAGTGGGCCTTTTCTATCTCTTTAATCTATTAAATGCTAGATGAAATGTAATGGTTGGTATGAGGGGCTGATATTTGTTGAATTTAGTCATATAGGGTAGCTAGATTTGGTCAACAACCCAATATCTTGGCAAAATTCACAAGTTTCCTCCAATAATGCACAAAGGGAAAATTGGTCAATTGGCTTTTAAATTTAATGGCATAATTGTCTTTTGATCTAACCCTTAGGGTTTGACCTTAGGGTTAAAACCTAAGATTTTCAAAAATCAATTTTTTCTAGGATTTCCAATTTAGGTCTTAAAATAGAAATTTAATATTTCTTATAATTAGGATTCTATAATTATACTAAGATTTCCTAATCATAAATTCAAGCTTGCTAATTAGGATTAATTTATCCTAATTAAAATTGCTAATTAGCAATAAGGTCCATAATTGTACCTTAGGGGTTTTAACGAACAATTAGGGTTTTTGAAAAAATCCATTAGGTTATCCATAATTAAATATATAATCAATAACTTAAAAACCTTTATACTTATCTCCAAGCTCCCAAATTAGGGTTTCGGTAATTCAAATTAGGGTTTTAAATTCCCAGAAATATAAAATTAGGGTTTCTGGTCCGATATTAGGATTTCTTATAAATCGCTAGGGTTTTCTAACTGAACGTTGACGTTCTTAGTATATATTTAGGGTTTGACACTGATATAATTTATTTGGTCAACCCTTGACCCTTAACCACATTTTGTACACATGCATGACCACACACAGAACATATACACTTATTACCTTAATCCTGAATAATTTATCAAAAGATTTTAAACCCACCAAAATCCTTCACAGAACTTTGAAATCCTTAAAATTTCCTTACAGAAATATCAAATCCATTCACTTATTTTTTGTCTAGGTTTATTAGTCAACCTTAATTCAATCTTTTAAGATTATAATTAATTTTCTAAATTCTCGGGTTGTCACATCACATCCAGCTGTTGGTTGGCCAAATATATTTGAGAGATTCTTCTTTCTCTGAATGAGTACTTCTGAGCACATATGGCCTTTTCATCTTTCAGTCTAGTAGATGTTTGACTCTTTGTTGTTGATGCCTCTTGAGCCCATATCTTCTCTTCAGACTACAAGATTAACTATGGGCAAGGATTGATCTTGTTGTTATGGCATTTAAGAACATGGACCAATCTGAGCAGCTTCAGGTGTATATACACATTTATATGTACACAATTTTTCTAACTTGTGAGCTCATCTGCATTTACAAGTGACTTACTACTAAACTAAATTTAGAACAATGTGTATACCTAGGATCAGACTCAGAGCAATTATCTTTTGAATATAGCATGAGAACCTGCTCTGATACCAATTGTTAGTTCCCAGTAGGCACACAATAGATTTAGAAGGGGGTTAAATAGATCCTTTTTTATTTTCAAATACTTTCCTGTTTATTTTGCATTGCTAATGAATTAGCATATGACAAACATATAATCTTTTCAAGTACAGCGGAATAAGTAAAATATCTCCTTCATTGATATCATAATCATACATACATTATTCTTAGAGTTAGTTAAGTTGTAAGCAGTTAATACATACATAGCAGTTATAGAAGTTAGGTACATAATTTAAATGACTGAATGTAAAAGACACAAGGAATTTTAAGTGGTTCAGAAACTCAAGCTCCTAATCCACTATTCTGCTTTAACTAGCAAGATTTCCACTAAGGAAGGGCAGCACCCTAAATCACTAAGATTCCTTCAAGACCAACAGCCTTAGAACTTCAGTTCACTAGAATTCTTAAAGGCGGCAGCCTTGGGACTCCTCTAGTTCCTAGGAACTCTTCAAGCCGGGCTTGAAAATCATTTAGTCCCTCCGGACAAGGACCCCTCAGGCCCTGGCTTCTTGTTGTTGTAGTGTTGGTGGTGGTGGTGGTGGTGGTGCTGAGCTGCTAAGATGTCTTTAAGTTTAAACATCTTGGTACTTAGCAGCTTGGTGTGGTCCTCTTTGCATTCTGCGTAGAGTATGGACAACTTCTTTTTGGTGCAGCTAATCTTCATTCTTTTCTGCTCATCTTCATCTGATGTCAGTTGTGCACCATCACCATCTGGATTTCCTAAGTCTCTAAAATTTTGGTAGACTCCGTCTGGCACTTAGCAATCCCTGAACCCTTCTTGAATGGTTTACAGACATGATTCTGCATATGTTCTTTTTCATCTTTTGGTTCAGGGTGATTTTTAGAATGGCTTTCTGGATCTTCTTTGTGCTCTGTAACTTTTCTGAATGCTATCTTCTTGGCCTTCTCGGCTCTCAACTTAGCTATCATCTTAGTGGCATTCTCATCTTTATTGAGTGAGGCTTTAGTCTGTTCAAGTCCTTCTTCAAAGCTGCTTCACTTCCACCTTTGTAATCTAACTATCACTGAGACGTGTTCTGCTTTGTCCTGGTGGAACTCGTAGAGTCAACAATATAGCATTTAACAACTCAGCGATCCTTCAACTCTGTAACTTTAGCAACTTTTGATCTTTAAAGCTCTTATGATTTATACTCCTTCACAACCTTCTAGTTGTTATGTAGCTGTTGGGAGCTATTTGAATACTTCACAAATCTCGAGTTATTTGAGGTAGACTGCAGATGTGACTGACATCCCCTTTAAGACTTTCTAACACTGCAGTCTACTGTTTCACCTAACCCGTCAGAGATGTCACTTTGATGTCTTAAGCAGGTAATCGACTTATTTCCTCTCCCTTTGATTTCTACATCAGGGTTGTCCTTTTCATCGATGCTTCAATAAGCTCTGTACGAATATCAACTTCATATTGAACCGTTGCCAATGCTTCAATCTTCAGATGGTCGAACTCCATAATTCTGATGCATATCTTCTTGGACCTGATCGTAGTGTCATGTTGAATGTTTCTCATCGACCAATTGAGACAACACTACATATCTTCTTGTCCTTCTCTTGTGCAGTGCTTCAACACTTAGTTTTCCTCGACTGATCTCAGTAAACTAATAGCTTAACTTCTTGTTCTGCCTCTTTTGAATAGCAATCACTTCAGATTTGTGGCATGTCCAGCTAATTTTTTCCTTATGATCTCCCGTTCACTTATCATCAACGGACTGACATGATGCTTAACACTTTAGCCTTGTTCTTCAGAAGCTGACCAGTATCTATGTAAGTAGAATCTCAACTTACATAGAGATTTATTTTATCATGAACAAAATTGTATTTGTAATCAAAGCTTAATTAAGTTTCTTGGTTAGCCTCTGCAAGTTACTTCTCGCAGTTTCCTCAAGTGTCCTGGTTATTGCAGGGAAGAAAAATCATTTGCTATTCATATCAGTTTGCTCTATTATCCTTTATTTTTGTTTTTCTATTTACCTTCTTTGAATCTTTCTTCTTTCAAAAGATCCTTTGGCCCCTACCAATAAGACTTGGTCTTTCTTGGTTGGAAAGTGACTCTCATCATTTTTAACATGTTAAGAAAATCAACGAGACTGATATCTAGCTTATTCATATGAAAAATTCTCAACAATTGTGAGAAGGAGTCCGGGAGTGAGTGCAAGAAATCTTGACTCAACTCTCCATCCATGACAAAACATGTTGTCCTAATATTTAATCAAATTGATCATGTAAGAACTTTTGTCTGTACTGTAGTGCCATTATTCTAGATCGGAAGAGCTCCTTAAATATCTAATATCTATCAGTCCTACTTTCTTCACCATAAACTACTTAATGTGCAGGAATATAGTAAGAGCATCCATAGTTTAATGCTGACGTTGAAGCTCATTACTCATGGATGCGAGCATGATGCATTGAGCCAAGTGTGCATTATTTTGCAACTTTCTAAAAGTAAAGCACGTTACTCATGGATGCGAGCATGATGCATTGAGCCAAGTGTGCATTATTTTGCAACTTTCTAAAAGTAACAATCTCTTTTTCAGAGGCATTGTCAGCAAATGCTGGGATAGACGTATTAGAACATAAGATAGCTTTTCAGCCTTGAGAACTATTCTCAAATTCCTTAACCAATCCGTTTTATTCAGTGGTTAATTAGCATCTAATATGTTTCACAGTGATAGTAATTTAGACATTGTAAAATTCTGTAGATGAATTTAATTAACAATATTATAGCATACATTCTTTTATTAATTACGAAAATAAATTAGGTCTTGTTTAAATTGATATGTCCTACTATTTTCTTTAAACTATATTACCTTTAAAATATATAGTTAGGCAATATCTAATTGAAGATATGCAAGCGAGGATAAGGATCTCATTTCAAATGTATATAGTCTTGTGTGTGCACAACAAACATATATAAATAAATAGGTAGACAACTCTTGTCAATTACATCAACTATGCAACTCCTGTATTTTGCCTCTTAGATCATAATGGTCAAGTGTGTGCACATCCAAACTAAAATGATCTAAGTTAAGTCATACTTATTACTATATATTCAAAAGAAAAACACTGTCCTTGTGTATGCACAAAAAAATAGTATCGTTCAGTCTATTTATAAGCATTAAATGTGATAAAATAACATCTTAAATATTTAATACTTGCCTTGTTTGTGGACAACAAACTCATATTAAATATTTAATACTCTAGTTTTACATGCTAGAAGGCGATGTTCGATATTCCAAATATCTTTGAACGTTACAACTTAATTAATTTATTTTAGGGATTTGTTATTAATTACTCATCTTGTTTAGCACGCATGAACATATATATAAAATACGTGTCATAATAATTTACATGTGAAGCATATTGCATAATATATATATATATATATATATATCTTAATATATATATATATATATATATAATATATTCTATCCAGATTATTTATGGACTTTATTCTAGTTTGGTTCACTAGAGCCACCAAGTGAACCAAAAGGTTAAACCTAGGGTTGCAATAATTAAATTTAAACATAACTATTACATTTAAACTCGGGTTCCATTACAAACGGGTCTTCAAGTGTCCTTGCTCCTTGCTCCTTAGTCTCCAATTCTCTAAATCAATTCTAATTATTCATATTACTATTACAAAACTATTTAAAATAAATAGAAACATTGATCAGCAGACAATGGAAGTACATAATAGAATTTATATTAAGAAAAAAATAAAGAAGACGAGGTACGCTGTGAGACTCAGATTTTATGAATAAATATTTAATTTTTTTTCTAAAATTTTTTTTAATATTATGGTGTGATTTGATATAATGTTATAGTTGTGGGTAGTATTTATAAATTTTGCAAAGTATGCAAGTTGTTATATAATATTCTTTTTGTCAGGGAATATTCGTACGACGGCATAATCATTGGTGGACCCCACAACGGAAGTACTGTTGTAGTTAGAAAACGAAAAAATATTTTATGAAAATAATGGCGGTAGTGTTACCGTTAAAATTGTTGAACTACCCGGTAGTAAAAGTACAGTAATACGCGTGGTTGCATAGTAGCACACAGTATTGATTATTGATGCTTACGTGAGAAGTCACTCAGTTATACTCAATTATTGCTACTGCATCATATCTCTCATATTATTGATTCAGTTATTGTCACAATATCATCTGCATATATTTTATATATTATTAAATCAATAAATGAGACGACAAAGCTATTCATATTATTAAATTGTAATATTACAATGTCTAGAAGTTCTGTCAAGGAGAGTTTGGTCATCTAATTGCTCGCCAATAAGGAGAAATCATTATCGGAAATCCCCCTTTTCCTTGGAACAACCTGGTTGTTAAATATGTGAGTTATAATATTAATGATAAATAAGTTCGTGTTGATTAAAGATGAATTTGATAGTTATTGTGTTGGGATTATTGGTGATAGTTGAAATCGACATCTATTCCGATGATAATTGATGTATGGGGGTTATATTGATAAATCGAGTAATTTATCGAATAAATGAGCAATTAATTGCTACTAATTCACATGCTCATATAACTATTTGTTCACATGTGTGTACTATTGAGCCACATTCACTTACTATTAGGGGAGTTGGTACAAGATTGATGATACTTGCAGGACTAGGTTAAAATGGAGGTATAGATGGAGGTACTACAATAATTGATTTTTTCACATGTATAGAATTATTGAGTCACATGATTTACTATTGATTCACATGATTTACTATTAGGGGAGGTAGTGCAAGTTTGATAATACTTGGATGACTGAATTAAAAATAAAAGAAAAGTTGGAGGTATTGTACTGTAATATTTCGATCCCCAAAATATGCAATTATCGAAATTATATTTTCCTATAAATAGAAGCTCATTCTTCCTCATTTCTCACCAATTCACTAAAGTTATAGAGCATTATTATAGACAGAAATTATAGGAGAAAGAAAAGAGAAGTCTGTTACCTCTCTACTCCAGTATCCAGCTTATTCTAAGGTAAGGGATATATTTGTGTACATGTAAGGGGTATATTCTTTTGTATTCATGAAGAGAATTTTTCTTTCAATACTCGTAAGAGTTGTTTTTCCATTCTTCATTATTATGTTGGAATAACTGTATATGCGAAGTACGCATACATGATGATATTTTTCTGTTATTTATTCTTTATTATTATGTTGGAATAACCTGTATATGCAAAGTACCACATACATGGTGAAATTCTTCTATTATTCCATTCTTTATTATTCTGTTAGAATAACCTGTTTATGCGAAGTACCGCATACATGGTGAAATTATGTGTTATTCCATTCTTTATTATTCTGTCGGAATACCCTGTCTGTGCGTTTTACGCCAGACCGGTTCCATTTATTATTCCACAATTATATTCTGTCAGAATATTCTGTCTGTGCGTTTACGCTAGACTTGGTTCCATTTATTATTCCGCATTTATTAGTCTGTCGGAATATCCTGTCTGTGCATTTACACGACCTGGTTCCATTATTATGATTTTATGGGAATAACATGTCTGTGCGGTCTCTAACTCATGCATGGTGAATCCTTCTGTTATTCCATTCTTTATATTCTGTTGGAATAACCTGTCTATGTGGATTACCACATGTATGGTGAATAATCTTTTATATTCATTCCTTATTAAATTATGGAAATGATCTGGTTACGTTGATTATGATGAGGTCATAATAAAAGCTTTGGTCTGATGAAAATCATGGGTGTATGAAAATTAGTAAGTGTTATGATGAGTTATGTGGTTATTATGTGAAAACATGAAAGTTCTTAGAAATCACAAAGGGTTGAAAATTAGATTTTGGTAAAAATGGAACATGAAATTCAATTGACCATATTCCTATTATTTTGAATTTTGGTGTGTCAAGTTCTAGAGTTAGATCTATGATTTTTGTAGCATCTCCAAGTGGAATCACTGGAAAAGGTGTAGTAGATTTTCGTGTGGATGGTTTTAGCAAAGGAGTCAAAAGCTGGAAATTATGAAAGGCTACTGTCAGATTTTAGAAGGGCTCTTTTGGACACTTAATTTGTGAGAAAATTCTGACCTTTGGGACATGAGAGTTATCGTATAAAGAATCTCCTGTCCAAAAATGAGCTCATTCCGACTTAAAAAAGGGCAAGTTATGACCATTTCATATTTAGGTTTTTCTAACGAAAAACGCTATAAACCGGAGTTCTATAACTATGATGACCATGAATTTAAACAGGAAGCTCATGTTAACATGTGTAAGATTCTGCCAAGATTTGGGAATTTTAGAGTTAAACTGAGGTAGCTAATTTCTTAAGGAATTAATGAAATTAATTTTTTGAAAAATAGTAAATGAATTTTAAAAATTCCGAGAAAAATGTATGTTCTTTATTGGACTATATTATGCTAAATCCCAAAAAACAATATTTTTGGACTGATTGGTATTTTTCATGAAAATGGTTTAGTTACGAAACATATGAGTTAAATATGTTATGTGAAGTAACAAAGTTGGAAAATAGGTTGTTATGGCTTGGAAATCCTATAAAGGTATATGTAGATTTTGATAAGGGATTTTGATCATTGGTGATGAAATCTTATGAGTATGGCATTTTAAAGTGATAAATGCATTATTTGATCAAGTGTAAACAATTGAAATAAATTGTTATAGTTTAAGAGGTGATTAAAATATTGTTATAATATTAACAATATAGATATGAGCTATTTAAGTGATGGTAATATTTGGATAAAATTAAAGTCTTAATATTTATCCTTGTTTAGTTTGATTAATGCTTATCATGTCATCATCATGTTATATGGTGATGAAAGTTATCTTGGCTTACGTGCGAAGATGGACTGTTGTTATTGAATTATATATCTTTGGCTTATTGCAAAGATGAATTGTTGATTATTGTTTATTGTTGTATATTTGACTTACATGTAGAGATGGACTTGGTATGATTATGACCAAGGATTATTCGGTATAATCTGACCATTGATGATTTAATGAATATCCTTGGCCAGTAGGCAAGGATGATTCGATGATGTGGTTTATTTATTAAGCTAAGTCTCAGCGATAAAAATGATGAAAACTTTTTAAATCACAAAAGATAGTAGATTTTATTCTCTACTTGACTCTTTTAATGGATTGATTGTTCCGCTGCAGTTAAACTTGTGTCTATTGTATTTTATCAGTTTAACATGTTGAAGACTAATGATAATTTATTTTGCATTATCTTAGTCATAATCTTTTTACTGGGCTAGTTGAGCTCACCTTCCTTCGTTGTTCTCTTCAGGAAATGAGAATATAGCTGGAATGAGTCGGAGAACGGAGTGACGGTCCAGGATATAGCATTAGTAGTCCTCACTATTCTATTAAATGTGATAATAAATGTAATGAGGATCCTTTGGATGGGGATATTGTCTATATGACAATATTCCTATTAAAACTCACAGTATATTTGTCGTATTTACACGACAGTTGGATAATTAGTTTTTATTTGTATTTTATACTATGTATTTGGCGACTCAAGATGGTGATGTATACTTATTTTGGGGGCGTCACATACGCAGACCCCATTTATAAAACTCGTACATTCATGCAATCAACTAAAATAAAAATTCAATCATATTGGTCAATAATTCATAATAAATCTCATTTATTATCATACACATCACCATATGCATCAATAGATAACATTCATCTCATGAATAATAAATCTATTCCAAATATGCATCAATATCAATTTAATGGGCAGTTTTAAATTTATTTGAAAATCCAATTTTGAGAAAAAAATAAACTCATTTATTTTAATCAAAATTTGAATCATAATAAATTTCTTTATTTTATTTTATCTAATTTTGAATAAAATTAAACTCCTTTATTTTTAATCAAATTCCAAATTAAAATAAACTCATTTATTTTAATTAACAAGGAATCCAATTTCAAATACAAAATAAACTCCTTTATTTTAACTTAAAATTACTGGAAAAATAAAATATACTGATTTATATTCCTTATAAAAATTAAACATTTTTAAATTTAGGAAACATGGAATCTTATTTCATATATGAATAAACTCCTTTATTCTAGGAAACATAGAATTCTATTCCATATGTGAATAAACTCTTTTATTCAAACGAACGTAAAATACAATTCCAAGTTAATATAAAACTTTTGAATAAACTATTTTATTCAAACAAACGTGAAATCCAATTTCAAGTTAATATAAAACTTTTGAATAAACTCTTCTATTCAAACGAACATGGAATCCAATTACAAGTTAATATAAAAATTTTATTTTAATCATTTTCCAATTCAAAATAAATGTTTTATCTTAATTGAAATAAATATTAAAAATAAAAAATATTTAGAATCCGGTGTCGGGCGCAGCTGCACTGGTAGCCCAGTAAACCTTTTCCGGTTATGGCACAGCTGCGTCGTGTTGCAAACAGACCAGGGAAATTTTTTGCCCAAAAAAGTCGATCCAATCGCATACCATACATACATGAATCATCAAAATCAATAATTAACACAAAGTTGGCTCTGATACCACTGTTAGGTTTGTATATGCGTCATGCAATCAAATTTTTTGATAAAATAGGAATTTAAAATTTTCATACAAACCCATCACCATGATCATACTTTGTGCATAATTATCAATCAATAGAAAAGAGATATAGATCAGATTCATATCCTTGTAGAAATTATTTTCATCAAGTACGAGTTCACCTCCAATTCTTTTTCACGTTCAACTTGAATCCACCGGGTCACATTAAGTGAACTCTATTAGGTGTTCCTTAACGAGCCACATTAACACTCGATTTGGTTCGAGCCACATGAATCGAGTCGAGTCAAGTATTGAGTTGTTCAGATTTGGTTCACAAAATTTATCGAGTATAAAATAATATTTGATTGAGGCTCATTTAGCTATCCTGAATCGAGCCCGATCAGTTTGAACTTTTCGAACTAATATGATCCGAGTATCAATAAAAAATTACAATTTGAGGAGGGTCGAGTAATTTATTGAACTTTAAAATTTGTTCATATTTGACTCATTTATATTTTGACTCGAGCTCGAATCAAACTTTTAGTAAAGCGAGGACGAATCGAACCCGAACTGTTTGCTCATTTTACAACCTTATGGGAGAGGGTTGATGTTTTTCACAACACACTTAATTTCAAGAGTTGGGAGAGAACTGGCCTATTCTCTAGAGAGAGAAAACTAGGATTTTTCCAAACACCAATCTTTTTGAAAACTTGTTCTTCCTTGGTGGATCACCTTTAAAGGCCAAACACGTGGGTGGTTAACGTTGATCAAAGGAAGGAATCAAACCCCGTGGATTCAAGTTGAACGTGAAAAGGAATTAGAGGTGAACTCGTACTTGAGGAAACTAATTTCTACAATGATATGAATCTGATCTCCATCTCTTTTCTATTGATTGATAATTATGCACAAAGTATGACCATGGTGATGGATTTGTATGAAAATTTTAAATTCCTATTTTATCAAAAAATTTGATTGCATGATTGCGCTATATACAAACCTAACGGTGGTATCAGAGCCAACTTTGTGTTAATTATCAATTTTGATGATTCCATGTATGTATAGTATGCGATTGGATCAACTTTTTTGGGCAAAAATTTTTCCTGGTCTGTTTACATTTACGACGCGACGCAACTATGCCATAACCGGAAAAGGTTTTCTGGGCTACCAGTGCAGCTGTGCCCGACACCAGATTCTGAATTTTTTTATTTTTAATATTTATTTCAATTAAGATAAAACATTTATTTTGAATTGGAGTATGATTAAAATAAAAGTTTTATATTAACTTGTAATTGGATTCCACGTTCGTTTGAATAGAAGAGTTTATTCAAAAGTTTTATATTAACTTGAAATTGGATTTCACGTTTGTTTGAATAAAATAGTTTATTCAAAAGTTTTATATTAACTTGGAATTGGATTTTATGTTCGTTTGAATAAAAGAGTTTATTCACATATTTAATAGAATTCTATGTTTCCTAGAATAAAAGAGTTTATTCATATATGGAATAAGATTCCATGTTTCCTAAAATAAAAAATGTTTAATTTTTATAGGGAATATAATTCAGCATATTTTATTTTTCCAGCAATTTTAAGTTAAAATAAATTAGGAGTTTATTTTGTACTTGAAATTGGATTCTTTGTTAATTAAAATAAAGGAGTTTATTTTAATTTGGAATTTGATTAAAAATAAAGGAGTTTAATTTTATTCAAAATTGGATAAAATAAAATAAAGAAATTTATTATGATTTAAATTTTGATTAAAATAAATGAGTTTATTTTTTTTCTTCTCAAAATTGGAAATAAATTTAAAACTTCCCATTAAATTGATATCGATGCATATTTGGAATAGATTTATTATTCATGAGATGAATGTTATTTATTGATGCATATGGTGATGTGTATGATAATAAATGAGATTAATTATGAATTATTGACCAATGTGATTGGATTTTATTTTAGTTGGATGCATGAATGTACGAGTTTTATAAATGGGGTCTGCGTATGTGACGCCCCCAAAATAAGTATACATCACTCATCTTGAGTCGCCAAATACATAGTATAAAATACAAATAAAAACTTAATTATCCAACTGTCGTGTAAAATACGACAAATATATACTGTGAGTTTTAATAGGAATATTGTCATATAGACAATATCCACACTCAAAGGAGTCCTCATTACATTTATTATCACACTATTTAATAGAATAGTGAGGACTACTAATGCTATATCCTGGACCGTCACTCCGTTCTCCGACTCATTCCAGCTATATTCTCATTTCCTGAAGAGAACAACGAAAGGAAGGGTGAGCTCAACTAGCCCAGTAAAAAATATTATGACTAAGATAATGCAAAATAAATTATCATTAGTCTTCAACAATGTTAAACTGATAAAATACAATAGACATCAAGTTTAACTGCAGCGGAACAATCAATCCATTAAAAGAGTCAAGTAGAGAATAAAATCTACTATCTTTTGTGATTTAAAAAGTTTTCATCAATTTTTATCGCTGAGACTTAGCTTAATAAATAAACCACATCATCGAATCATCCTTGCACTACTGGCCAAGGATATTCATTAAATCATCAATGGTCATGATTATACCGAATAATCCTTGGTCATAATCATACCAAGTCCATCTCTACATGTAAGTCAAAGATATACAACAATAAAACCAATAATCAACAATTCATCTTTGCAAGTAAGCCAAAGATATATAATTCAATAAACAACAGTCCATCTTCGCACGTAAGCCAAAGATAACTTTCATCACCATATAAACATGAGGATGATGACAATGATATAAGCATTAATCAAACTAAAACAAGGATAAATATTAAAGACTTTAATTTTATCCAAATATTATCCATCACTTAAATAGCTCATAATCTAATATTGTTAATATTATAACAATATTTTAATCACCTCTTAAACTTATAAACAATTTATTTCAATTGTTTACACTTGATCAAATAATGCATTTAATCACTTTAAAATGCCATACTCATAAGATTTCATCACCAATGATCAAATCCCTTATCAAAAATCTACATATACCTTATATAGGATTTCCAAGCCATAACAACCTATTTTCCAACTTTGTTACTTCACATAACATATTTAACTCATATGTTCGTAACTAAACCATTTTCATGAAAAATACCAAATCAGTCCAAAAATATTGTTTTTTGGGATTTAGCATAATATAGTCCAATAAAGAACATACATTTTTCTCGGAATTTTTAAAATTCATTTACTATTTTTCAAAAAATTAATTTCCAATTAATTCCTTAAGAAATTAGCTACCTCAAGTTTAACTCTAAAAATTCCCAAATCTTGGCAGAATCTTACACATGTTAACATGAGCTTCCTGTTTAAATTTCATGGTCATCAGAGTTATAGAACTCCGGTTATAGCGTTTTTCGTTAGAAAAACCTAAATATTGAAATGGTCATAACTTGCCCTTTTTAAGTCGGAATGAGCTCATTTTTGGACAGGAGATTCTTTATACGATAAACTCTCATGTCCCAAAAGGTCAGAATTTTTCTCACAAATTAAGTGTCCAAAAGAGCCCTTCTAAAATCTGGACAGTAGCCTTTCAATAATTTCCAGCTTTTGACTCCTTTGCTAAAACCAGTCCACACGAAAATCTACTACACCTTTTCCAGTGATTCCACTTGGAGATGCTACAAAAATCATAGATCTAACTCTAGAACTTGACAACACTCAAAAATTCAAAATATAATAGGAGATATGGTCAATTGAATTTCATGTTCCATTTTTACCAAAATCTAATTTTCAACCCTTTGTGATTTCTAAGAAACTTTCATGTTTTCACATAATAACCAACATAACTCATCATAACACTTACTAATATTTCATACACCCATGATTTTCATCAGACCAAAGCTTTTATTATGACTCTCATCATAATCAACGTAACCAGATCATTTCCATAATTTAATAAGGAATGAATATAAAAGATTATTCACCATACATGTGGTAATCCACATAGACAGGTTATTCCAACAGAATAGTAAAGAATGGAATAACAGAAGGATTCACCATGCATGAGTTAGAGACCGCACAGACATGTTATTCCCAATAGAATCATAAATAATGGAACCAGGTCCGGTGTAAATGCACAGACAGGATATTCCGACAGACTAATAAATGCGGAATAATAAATAATGGAACCAAGTCTAGCGTAAACGCACAGACAGAATATTCTGACAGAATAATAATTGTGGAATAATAAATAATGGAACCAGGTCTGGCGTAAAACGCACAGACAGGGTATTCCGACAGAATAATAAAGAATGGAATAACAACATAATTTCACCATGTATGCGGTACTTCGCATAAACAGGTTATTCTAACAGAATAATAAAGAATGGAATAATAGAAGAATTTCACCATGTATGTGGTACTTTGCATATACAGGTTATTCCAACATAATAATAAAGAATAAAATAACAGAAAAATATCATCATGTATGCGGTACTTCGCATATACAGGTTATTCCAACATAATAATGAAGAATGGAAAAACAACTCTTACGAGTATTGAAAGAAAATAATTCTCTTCATGAATACAAAAGAATAATACCCCTTACATGTACAACAAATAATATCCCTTACCTTAGAATAAAGCTGGATACTGGAGTAGAGAGGTAACAGACTTCTCTTTTTCTTTCTCTCTATAATTTCTGTCTATAATAAATGCTCTATAACTTTAGTGAATTGGTGAGAAATGAAGGAAGAATGAGCTTCTATTTATAGGAAAATATAATTTCGATAATTGCATATTTTGGGGATCGAAATATTACAGTACAATACCTCCAACTTTTCTTTTATTTTTAATTCAGTCATCCAAGTATTATCAAACTTGCACTACCTCCCCTAATAGTAAATCATGTGAATCAATAGTAAATCATGTGACTCAATAATTCTATACATGTGAAAAAATCAATTATTGTATAGTACCTCCATCTATACCTCCATTTTTAACCTAGTCATGCAAGTATCATCAATCTTGTACCAACTCCCCTAATAGTAAGTGAATGTGGCTCAATAGTACACACATGTGAACAAATAGTTATATGAGCATGTGAATTAGTAGCAATTAATTGCTCATTTATTCGATAAATTACTCGATTTATCAATATAACCCCCATACATCAATTATCATCGGAATAGATGTCGATTTCAACTATCACCAATAATCCCAACACAATAGAACTATCAAATTCATCTTTAATCAACACGAACTTATTTATCATTAATATTATAACTCACAATATTTAACAACCAGGTTGTTCCAAGGAAAAAGGGGGATTTCCGATAATGATTTCTCCTTATTGGCGAGCAATTAGATGACCAAACCTCTCCTTGACAGAACTTCTAGACATTGTAAATATTACAATTTAATAATATGAATAGCTTTGTCGTCTCATTTATTGATTTAATAATATATAAAATATTATGCAGATGATATTGTGACAATAACTGAATCAATAATATGAGAGATATGATGCAGTAGCAATAATTGAGTATAACTGAGTGACTTCTCACGTAAGCATCAATAATCAATACTGTGTGCTACTATGCAACCACGCGTATTACTGTACTTTTACTACCGGGTAGTTCAACAATTTTAACGGTAACACTACCGCCATTATTTTCATAAAATATTTTTGTCGTTTTCTAACTACAACAGTACTTCCGTTGTGGGGTCCACCAATGATTATGCCGTCGTACGAATATTCCCTGACAAAAAGAATATTATATAACAACTTGCATACTTTGCAAAATTTATAAATACTACCCACAACTATAACATTATATCAAATCCACACCATAATATTAAAAAAAAATTTTAGAAAAAAATTAAATATTTATTCATAAAATCTGGAGTCTCACAGCGTACCTCGTCTTCTTTATTTTTTTCTTAATATAAATTCTATTATGTACTTCCATTGTCTGCTGATCAATGTTTCTATTTATTTTAAATAGTTTTGTAATAGTAATATGAATAATTAGAATTGATTTAGAAGAATTGGAGACTAAGGAGCAAGGAGCAAGGAGCACTTGAAGACCCGTTTGTAATGGAACCCGAGTTTAAATGTAATAGTTATGTTTAAATTTAATTATTGCAACCCTAGGTTTAACCTTTTGGTTCACTTGGTGGCTCTAGTGAACCAAACTAGAATAAAGTCCATAAATAATCTGGATAGAATATATATATATATATATATATATATATATATATATATATATATATATATATATATATATATTATGCAATATGCTTCACATGTAAATTATTATGACACGTATTTTATATATATGTTCATGCGTGCTAAACAAGATGAGAGTAATTAATAACAAATCCCTAAAATAAATTATATTAAGTTGTAACGTTCAAAGATATTTGGAATATCGAACATCGCCTTCTAGCATGGTAAAACAATAGAGTATTAAATATTTAATATGAGTTTGTTGTCCACAAACAAGGCAAGTATTAAATATTTAAGATGTTATTTTATCACATTTAATGCTTATAAATAGACTGAACGATACTATTTTGTTGTGCATACACAAGGACAGTGTTTTTCTTTTGAATATATAGAAGTAATAAGTATGACTTAACTTAGATCATTTTAGTTTGGATGTGCACACACTTGACCATTATGATCTAAGAGGCAAAATACAAGGAGTTGCATAGTTGATGTAATTGACAAGAGTTGTCTACCTATTTATTTATATATAGTTTGTTGTGCACACACAAGACTATATACATTTGAAATGAGATCCTTATCCTCGCTTGCATATCTTCAATTAGATATTGCCTAACTATATATTTTAAAGGTAATATAGTTTAAAGAAAATAGTAGGACATATCAATTTAAAACAAGACCTAATTTATTTTCGTAATTAATAAAAGAATGTATGCTATAATATTGTTAATTAAATTCATCTACAGAATTTTACAATGTCTAAATTACTATCACTGTGAAACATATTAGATGCTAATTAACCAGACTGAATAAAACGGATTGGTTAAGGAATTTGAGAATAGTTCTCAAGGCTGAAAAGCTATCTTATGTTCTTAATACGTCTATCCCAGCAATAGTTGCTGACAATGCCTCTGAAAAAGAGATTGTTACTTTTAGAAAGTTGCAAAATAATGCACACTTGGCTCAATGCATCATGCTCGCATCCATGAGTAACGTGCTTTACTTTTAGAAAGTTGCAAAATAATGCACACTTGGCTCAATGCATCATGCTCGCATCCATGAGTAATGAGCTTCAACGTCAGCATTAAACTATGGATGCTCTTACTATATTCCTGCACATTAAGTAGTTTATGGTGAAGAAAGTAGGACTGATAGATATTAGATATTTAAGGAGCTCTTCCGATCTAGAATAATTAATGGCACTACAGTACAGACAAAAGTTCTTAACATGATCAATTTGATTAAATAATTAGGACAACATGTTTTGTCATGGATGGAGAGTTGAGTCAAGATTTGATCTTGCACTCACTCCCGGACTCCTTCTCACAATTGTTGAGAATTTTTCATATGAATAAGCTAGATATCAGTCTCGTTGATTTTCTTAACATGTTAAAAATGATGAGAGTCACTTTCCAACCAAGAAAGACCAAGTCTTATTGGTAGGGGCCAAAGGATCTTTTGAAAAGAAGAAAGATTCAAAGAAGGTAAATAGAAAAACAAAAATAAAGGATAATAAGAGCAAAACTGATATGAATAGCAAATGATTTTTCTTCCACTGCAATAAGCCAGGACACTTGAGAGAAACTGCGAGAAGTAACTTGCAGAGGCTAACCAAAGAAACTTAATTAAGCTTTGATTACAAATACAATTTTGTTCATGATTAAAATAAATCTCTATGTAAGTTGAGATTCTACTTACATAGATACTGGTCAGCTTCTGAAGAACAAGGCTAAAGTGATTAAGCATCATGTCAGTCCGTTGATGATAAGTGAACGGGAGATCATAAGGAAAAAATTAGCTGGACATGCCACAAATCTGAAGTGAATTGCTATTCAAAAGAGGCAGAACAAGAAGTTAAGCTATTAGTTACTGAGATCAGTCGAGGAAAACATAAGTGTTGAAGCACTGCACAAGAGAAGGACAAGAAGATATGTAGTGTTGTCTCAATTGGTCGATGAGAAACATTCAACATGACACTACGATCAGGTCCAAGAAGATATGCATCAGAATTATGGAGTTCGACCATCTGAAGATTGAAGCATTGGCAACGGTTCAATATGAAGATTGATATTCGTACAGAGCTTATTGAGAGCATCGATGGAAAAGGACAACCTCTGATGTAGAAATCAAAGGGAGAGGAAATAAAGTCGATTACCTGCTTAAGACATCAAAGTGACATCTCTGACGGGTTAGGTGAAACAGTAGACTGCAGTGTTAGAAAGTCTTAAAGGGGATGTCATGTCACATCTGCAGTCTACCTCAAATAACTCGAGATTTGTGAAGTAATTCAAATAGCTCCCAACAGCTACATAACAACTAGAAGGTTGTGAAGGAGTATAAATCAATAAGAGCTTTAAAGATCAAAAGTTGCTAAAGTTACAGAGTTGAAGGATCGCTGAGTTGTTAGAATGCTATATTGTTGACTCTACGAGTTCCACCAGGACAAAGCAGAACACGTCTCAGTGATAGTTAGATTACAAAGGTGGAAGTGAAGCAGCTTTGAAGAAGGACTTGAACAGACTAAAGCCTCACTCAATAAAGATGAGAATGCCACTAAAGATGATAGCTAAGTTGAGAGCCGAGAAGGCCAAGAAGATAGCATTCAGAAAAGTTACAGAGCACAAAGAAGATCCAGAAAGCCATTCTAAAAATCACCCTGAACCAAAAGATGAAAAAGAACATATGCAGAATCATGTCTGTAAACCATTCAAGAAGGGTTCAGGGATTGCTAAGTGCCAGACGGAGTCTACCAAAATTTTAGAGACTTAGCAAACCCAGATGGTGATGGTGCACAACTGACATCAGATGAAGATGAGCAGAAAAGAATGAAGATTAGCTGCACCAAAAAGAAGTTGTCCATACTCTACGCAGAATGCAAAGAGGACCACACCAAGCTGCTAAGTACCAAAGATGTTTAAACTTAAAGACATCTTAGCAGCTCAGCACCACCACCACCACCACCACCAACACTAACAACAACAAGAAGCCAGGGCCTGAGGGGTCCTTGTCCGGAGGGACTAAATGAATTTTCAAGCCCGGCTTGAAGAGTTCCTAGGGAACTAGAGGAGTCCCAAGGCTGCCGGCCTTTAAGAATTCTTAGTGAACTGAAGTTCTAAGGCTGTTGGTCTTGAAGGAATCTTAGTGATTTAGGGTGCTGCCCTTCCTTAGTGGAAATCTTGCTAGTTAAAGCAGAATAGTGGATTAGGAGCTTGAGTTTCTGAACCACTTAAAATTCCTTGTGTCTTTTACATTCAGTCATTTAAATTATGTACCTAACTTCTATAACTGCTATGTATGTATTAACTGCTTACAACTTAACTAACTCTAAGAATAATGTATGTATGATTATGAATATATCAATGAAGGAGATATTTTACTTATTCCGCTGTACTTGAAAAGATTATTATGTTTGTCATATGCTAATTCATTAGCAATGCAAAATAAACAGGAAAGTATTTGAAAATAAAAAAGGATCTATTTAACCCCCTTCTAAATCTATTGTGTGCCTACTGGGAACTAACAATTGGTATCAGAGCAGGTTCTCATGCTATATTCAAAAGATAATTGCTCTGAGTCTGATCCTAGGTATACACATTGTTCTAAATTTAGTTTAGTAGTAAGTCACTTGTAAATGCAGATGAGCTCACAAGTTAGAAAAATTGTGTACATATAAATGTGTATATACACCTGAAGCTGCTCAGATTGGTCCATGTTCTTAAATGCCATAACAACAAGATCAATCCTTGCCCATAGTTAATCTTGTAGTCTGAAGAGAAGATATGGGAGCTCAAGAGGCATCAACAACAAAGAGTCAAACATCTACTAGACTGAAAGATGAAAAGGCCATATGTGCTCAGAAGTACTCATTCAGAGAAGAAAGAAGAATCTCTCAAATATATATTTGGCCAACCAACAGCTGGATGTGATGTGACAACCCGAGAATTTAGAAAATTAATTATAATCTTAAAAGATTGAATTAAGGTTGACTAATAAACCTAGACAAAAAATAAGTGAATGGATTTGATATTTCTGTAAGGAAATTTTAAGGATTTCAAAGTTCTGTGAAGGATTTTGGTGGGTTTAAAATCTTTTGATAAATTATTCAGGATTAAGGTAATAAGTGTATATGTTCTGTGTGTATGGTCATGCATGTGTACAAAATGTGGTTAAGGGTCAAGGGTTGACCAAATAAATTATATCAGTGTCAAACCCTAAATATATACTAAGAACGTCAACGTTCAGTTAGAAAACCCTAGCGATTTATAAGAAATCCTAATATCGGACCAGAAACCCTAATTTTATATTTCTGGGAATTTAAAACCCTAATTTGAATTACCGAAACCCTAATTTGGGAGCTTGGAGATAAGTATAAAGGTTTTTAAGTTATTGATTATATATTTAATTATGGATAACCTAATGGATTTTTTCAAAAACCCTAATTGTTCGTTAAAACCCCTAAGGTACAATTATGGACCTTATTGCTAAATTAGCAATTTTAATTAGGATAAATTAATCCTAATTAGCAAGCTTGAATTTATGATTAGGAAATCTTAGTATAATTATAGAATCCTAATTATAATTTAGAAATATTAAATTTCTATTTTAAGACCTAAATTGGAAATCCTAGAAAAAAATTGATTTTTGAAAATCTTAGGTTTTAACCCTAAGGGTCAAACCCTAAGGGTTAGATCAAAAGACAATTATGCCATTAAATTTAAAAGCCAATTGACCAATTTTCCCTTTGTGCATTATTGGAGGAAACTTGTGAATTTTGCCAAGATATTGGGTTGTTGACCAAATCTAGCTACCCTATATGACTAAATTCAACAAATATCAGCCCCTCATACCAACCATTACATTTCATCTAGCATTTAAATAGATTAAAGAGATAGAAAAGGCCCACTTTACTCTTCTTTTTCTCCAAGACCCTTCTCTCTCTCTCAAAATTCAAAAATTTAGAGTGAGAGTGTGTAAAAGATAAGCTAAGATCATGTGTTAGCTCTACAAAAACAAACATGAACTGTATAAGGTGTAAGTTAAATTTCGGGGACGAATTTCTTAGAAGAAGGGGTGAATGTGACGACCTGAGAATTTAAAAAATTAATTAAAATCTTAAAAGATTGAATTAAGGTTGAATAATAAACCTAGACAGAAAATAAGTGAATGGATTCGATATTTCTGTGAGGAAATTTTAAGGATTTCAAAGTTTTGTGAAGGATTTTGGTGGGTTTAAAATCTTTTGGTGAATTATTCATGATTAAGGGTATAAGTGTATATGTTCTGTGTGTATGGTCATGTATGTGTACAGAATGTGGTTAAGGGTCAAGGGTTGACCATATAAATTATATCAGTGTCAAACCATAAGTATATACTAAGAATGTCAACGTTCAGTTAGAAAACCATAGCAATTTATAAGAAACCCTAATATCGGACCGAAAACCCTAATTTCATATTTTCGGGAATTTGAAACCCTAACTCGAATTACCAAAACCCTAATTTGGGAGCTTGGAGATAAGTATAAAGGTTTTTAATTTATTGATTATATATTTAATTAGGGATAACCCTAATGGATTTTTTTTTGAAAATCCTAATTATTTGTTAGAAACCCTAAGGTACAATTATGGACCTAATTGCTAAATTAGAAATTTTAATTAGGATAAATTAATCCTAATTAGCAAGCTTGAATTTATGATTATGAAATCGTAGTATAATGATAGAATCATAATTATAATTTAGAAATATTAAATTTCTATTTTAAGACCTAAATTGGAAATCCTAGAAAAAAAATTAATTTTTGAAAATCTTAGGTTTTAACCCTAAGGGTCAAACCTTAAGGGTTAAACCCTAAGGGTTAGATCAAAAGACAATTGTGCCATTAAATTTAAAAGCCAATTGACCAATTTTCCCTTTGTGCATTATTGGAGGAAACTTGTGAATCTTGCCAAGATATTGGGTTGTTGACCAAATCTAGCTACCCTATATGACTGAATACAGCAAATATCAGCCCCTCATACCAGCCATTACATTTCATCTAACATTTATATAGATTAAAGAGAGAGGAAAGGCCCGCTTTACTTCTCTTTTTCTCCAAGACCATTCTCTCTCTAAAAATTCAAAAATGTAGAGTTAGAGTGTGTAAAAGATAAGCTAAGATCATGTGTTAGCTCTCCAAAAACAAACATAAATGATCAGATTCTAGATCAAGGCTCAAAAAGGTATAAAAACCCTAAACTTAGAAATCATATGATCTGATGTTAGATGTTGTTGTTTATTATTTAAAGTTGTGTAATAAGATGTTATTGAGTGATCTGGGTTGTAATAACATAGATCCATAACATCTAGATGCACGATTTTGAAGTTTTTAGAATTCTGGAAAAAATTGGAAAAGTGGCCTGACAGTCATAAGTCAGAGCCTCTAGATCTTTCTGTGTTAGGTTTTAGTTGTATTTTATGTTATAGATCTGTTATATGTTGTAAGGGCTTGGATCTGAAACATGCATTAAGCCCATATCAAGTATATATTGAAAGTTATAAGCAGTTAAGCTGCATTGACCGGCCACGAAATCTGGTTTTTGGGTAACCCAGAAACCCAGAAATCATTGACAATCGTTTTATGGGGTGTTGATGTTGCTTGTGTTTATGTTTTAGACAATGTTGTTGCTTTAAGGTTGTTTTCTGATGTGTAGGCTACACAATCATGTTTTTAGATTACTCAGACCATTACTAAATTGACAATTAATCGTGGTCAAACGGCCGTTGACCAACTTGCCGGATGAAGGTTTCTGGGAAACCCAAATCTTGAAGAACCATTTTTTTATCAGACTTTGACCGGCCTTGATTTCTTAAATGTGTTGTTGTTAGACCGATCTGTTGATATGTTATTATACCCTGACATATGTTCTTTAAATGTGAATCTTTAGATCACACAAATCAGACTTAGAGCTCAAGATATAAGGATCTAAACATAGCACCATCGGCTGTTCTTCATTTTCTCGAAAACCCAGAAATGAAGAACATCGTTGTCAGACTTTTTGAGGGCTAATAACTAACTGATCTGATGTTGTATAGCCATGATGTTTGTTTGTATGTGTAGTAGTACATAAATACTACAACACCATTGCACTAGACTGACCAGAATCATTAAGATCAAAGAAATATAATCGTTCAAAGTAGACACCTTGTAGCTGTCTATGAAGATCAAAGTTTGATGAAGAACAACTCAAGAACACCTATAGCGACAGTTTCGTCGCTATAGGGCCCATTAGCAATAGATTAATTATAAAATTATTATTTTTATTAAATATTTGGTATTAGAATATTAAGGGTAATTAATTTATTTAATTATAATATTAAATAAATTATTTAAAAATGATTTTAATGTTTGAAAAATTATATTATGGTATAAGAAAATATTTTAAGTTACTTTTAATGAATTTTAATATTTTGTGATGAATTTCATTAATTAATTAATAGTAATGGTGATTAATTTATTTAATTAATATATTAAATAAATTATGGAAAAATAGAATTAATGATTTAGAAATCATATAAAAATGATTTAAGTGTTATAAAAATATTTGAAGTTATAAAATATAAATTTTGATACTTTGTCAAGAACAACATTAATATTTAATATTAATGGCAATTATCGAAGAATGAATTTAATTGTTTAAAAATCATATAAATATGATTTTACGGTATTAAAAATATTTTGATATATTATAAATATATTATAATATTATGTTATGATTTTTATTAATATTTAGTATTAAATATATATTAATGATAAAGGAATTATGTGATATTTAATTCATATAAATACGATATTAATGATTGAAAAATCATGAGAAATGATAATAATTATTTAAAAATTATTATGAGACTTGGAAAATTATTTTGATTGATAATATAATTATCTAAAATAATGGTTAAGTGTTTAGACAGAGTTTAATTGAACTTAAACTCGATATTTGTCCGACTAGACCGTCGGGATGTTAGAATTTTATCGAACTTAAGTCAGATTGAAATAGTTTGACTGAATACTAGGTCTTATGTGCTATATAGAATGATATGATTATATGTTAATGTGTTTAGGTTATTTTAAATAATGTGATGATATTATTCTAATTTTTATATCGATATTATTTATATATCAGGTCTTCAGACAAAGCTTAATAAATTACGTAACAGTAATCAACCTAACATGCAAGTTTTTCTTGACTCGACCTCGAGTTATTTCATTCAAATATAGCTGTGGTTAATCATTATTGATTACCATGTCTATAAATTATTTATTCGCACTCTGTGCATATTGCATGTATTCATCAGGTATGATAGGCTGATCACCTTCATTACCATTCGGTTCAGATATAATTTCTATGTTAATGTTCAATGTATGTTCGTCCAGCTATGAAAGTTTGTTTATGCTAGTTCTTAATTATATAGTAGAATTATAGTCAGCTTATTATTCAATTCTTTCCATCATGATATATCCTTAAATAAACTTATACTTGCTAGGCAAACTTATGCTCACCCTTGCTATATCATGATAAACATTACAGATTAAAACGAATACGTCGGATACTGGAAAAGACAAAGTCAAGTCCAGCTTTGGATTTTATGTGCAGATAAAGTTTGTAACAGTATTGTATATTAATGTTATTGTATGTCAAATAAGTTATAAATTGTGTATTATGTGAAGGTTTTTGACCTTGGGGTAATGTATAAAGTTTAATGTATAAACAATTTATGTTTATATCTTCTGCAATAGTTATAGAATTAGTATACTAGATCCGTGGTGATTTGGGACCTGAATTTGGGGATGCTACAGTTGGTATCAAAGCTGTTGGTTATGAACCTTAGGTAGGAATATCTGAGACCAATAACTGCATTGATTAAGATAAAATCTAACTCACATAGAGTTAGTTGGTCGGTAAGATTTAAAGACGAATCTCGACGAGTTATAAAAGATACATAGTTCCCTAACTCTGATAATAAAAGTGGATAGTAATGGTGGATAGATAGAGTCTAAAAGACTAAAGGTACAGGGATAGGAAATCGTAAAACAAAATGATCAAGACATAGAAATGAATCATAATATATACGATGATATCACCCTGTGATCTGATAAGGTGATAGTAGGGAAAATAATCAATCTAATGATTAAAAAGTTTACAACAAAGATTGTCGTGTGTCAGTTGTACTAAGAATTTGTACAGATTCAGGAAAAGATTATGAATATAGATTAAATGAAATTCGTATTGAGAAGGGAGTTAGAATTAAGTGGGGATTTCAATTGAGGACTCATGTCAGTAGCTAAGTTGTATGATTCTTCGCATGGGAGTTGAATTGTACTTGGTGTAACAATCACTTAGTTTCTGGCACTGATAATCATTAAAATATTTGTGTCGCGCTATTTGCTATATGCATGTTGAGAGGGTGATTCCTTTCTCAAGTATATAATAGATACTTAGCCTGATATTCTAAGTAGAGAATATCAGGTTAAGTAAGAGTTCTTAAAACTCATACTTATGGTACGTTCATGACTCATAATTATATGAAATGTTTATGAACCCCTCAATGAATGGACACCAAAGGTCTGACTAGGATAAGTTCTTAAACTCATATGATTGTGGAAAGTTCCTGAACTCATGAGTGTGGTTTGACGAACTGGGAATAGTTATGTGCGAATAAGGAATTGAGGATTATAGGAATAGATAGATTACTAAGAAATTGATCATTAGTGGAGACATTAGGTTTTTCAAAACTCTTAGCTATGCTAGACTTCAAAATTTTGACATCAAGCTAAATACGCACTATGTGCTTTTGATAAAAAAATAAATTTTTATTCTCAACTCTTGGTGACTATTGTGTATGCCTGGACTTCGGGCCACCTATACCTCGTTGCCTGTTGAGATGATAAAACAGATTTGTAATGATTTTTGAACGGTTTAAAGTATAGTCTATGCCATTTGTTTCGGCTAGACGATAATGATTTGAAATATCAAAATATATTTCTATTTATCACTCATGTACCATGTAACCTGGTGCAGAGATGATAAAAAGTTGATGGAGTTGTAAATACAAGAATACGTAGTGTTGAATTTGATCTAAAATCGTTATTCCACTATTGTATGATGTGTTATGACAAAGTCATACAATGACGACATCCTCAAATTGGCTGTTAATACAGTACGACATTATGACATCATTTTCAAAAAAATATTTTTAAAATTTTAATTTGCCAACGGGGTTTGGCTATACCTAAATATTTTGATTGAATCGAATTATTGATAAGAGTCTATGCTATTCAATTCAGTTAGACCAATGTTTATAAAACTCTAAGCGTTCTTTAAAAATTTTCCCGAACCAAATTATTTTGGTGCAGAATCCGATAAGACTGAGATAAAATTTTGTGCCTATGGCAGTGACGAGAAACAGATCAAACCAGTATTACTGGGCCAGTACTGGGCATACCGGGTTAATCACCCTATGTGTCTTTAGGGTATGACGGTTTTCGGATGAATTTCCATAAAACCTTTTTAAAAATGAAAATTCATAGTCTATATGACTCCTCAACATTATTTGAATAATTTAACTCTTGTCAGTGATGTTATTGGTAGAATGTGATACTATTTATGAATGATATAAGGTGTAAGTTGAATTTCGGGGACGAAATTCTTAGAAGAAGGGGTGAATGTGACGACCCGGGAATTTAAAAAATTAATTAAAATCTTAAAAGATTGAATTAAGGTTGAATAATAAACCTAGACAGAAAATAAGTGAATGGATTTGATATTTCTGTGGGGAAATTTTAAGGATTTCAAAGTTCTGTGAAGGATTTTGGTGGGTTTAAAATCTTTTGGTGAATTATTCAAGATTAAAGGTATATAAGTGTATATGTTCTGTGTGTGTGGTCATGTATGTGTACAGAATGTGGTTAAGGGCCAAGGGTTGACCAGATAAATTATATCAGTGTCAAACCCTGAGTATATATTAAGAACGTCAATGTTCAGTTAGAAAACCCTAGCGATTTATAAGAAACCCTAATATCGGAACGGAAACCTTAATTTCATATTTCCGGGAATTTGAAACCCTAATTCGGATTACCGAAACCCTAATTTGGGAGCTTGGAGATAAGTATAAAGGTTTTTATATTATTGATTGTATATTTAATTAGGGATAACCCTAACGGATTTTTTTTGAAAATCCTAATTATTTGTTAGAAAACCTAAGGTACAATTATGGACCTAATTGCTAAATTAGCAATTTTAATTAGGATAAATTAATCCTAATTAGAAACTTTAATTTATGATTAGGAAATCTTAGTATAATTATAGAATCCTAATTATAATTTAGAAATATCAAATTTCTATTTTAAGACCTAAATTGGAAATCCTAGAAAAAAAATTAATTTTTGAAAATCTTAGGTTTTAACCCTAAGGGTCAAACCTTAAGGGTTAGATCAAAAGACAATTGTGCCATTAAATTTGAAAGCCAATTGATCAATTTTCCCTTTGTGCATTATTGGAGGAAACTTGTGAATCTTGCCAAGATATTGGGTTGTTGACCAAATCTAGCTACCCCATATGACTGAATTCAACAAATATCAGCCCCTCATACCAGCTATTACATTTCATCTAACATTTATATAGATTAAAGAGAGAGAAAAGGCCCACTTTACTTCTCTTTTTTCTCCAAGACCCTTCTCTCTATAAAAATTAAGAAATGTAGAGTGAGAGTGTGTAAAAGATAAGCTAAGATCATGTTTTAGCTCTCCAAAAACAAACATGAATGATCAGATTCTAGATCAAGGCTCAAAAAAGGTATAAAAACCGTAAACTTAGAAATCATATGATCTGATGTTAGATGTTGTTGTTTATTGTTTAAAGTTGTGTAATAAGATGTTATTGAGTTATCTGGGTTTTAATAACATAGATCCATAACATCTAGATGCATGATTTTGGTGTTTTTAGAAATCTAGAAAAAATTGGAAAAGTGGATTGACAGTCATAATTTAGAGCCTCTAGATCTTTCTGTGTTAGGTTTTAGTTGTATTTTATGTTATAGATCTGTTCTATGTTGTAAGGGCTTGGATATGAAACTTGCATCAAGCCCAGATCAAGTATATATTAAAAGTTATAAGCAGTCAAACTGCGTTGACCGGCCATGAAATCTGGTTTCTGGGTAACCCAAAAACCTAAAAATCACTGACAATCGTTTTGCAGGGTCTTGATCTTGCTTGTGTTTATGTTTTAGACCATGTTGTTGCTTTAAGATTGTTTTCTGACGTGTCGGCTACACAATCATGCTTTTAGATTACTCAGACCATTACTAGAATGATAATTAATTGTGGTCAAACAGCCGTTTACCAACTTGCCGGATGAAGGTTTTTGGGAAATCTAGATCTTCAAGAACCATTTTTTTTTGTCAGACTTTGACTAACCTTGATTTCTTAAATGTGTTGTTGTTAGACCGATCCGTTGATATGTTATTGTTCCTTGACATATGTACTATAAATGTGAATCTTTAGATCACACAAATCAGACTTAGAGCTCACGATATATATACGGATCTAAACATAGCACCATCTACTGTTCTTCATTTTCTGGAAAACCCAGAAATGAAGAACAACGTTGTCAGACTTTTTGAGGGCTAATAACTAACTGATCTGATGTTGTATAGCCATGATGTTTGTTTGTATGTGTAGTAGTACATAAATACTACAACACTATTGCACTAGACTGACCAGAATAATTAAGATGACAGAAATATAATCGGTCAAAGTAGACACCTTGTAGCTGTCAATGAAGATCTGGGTTTGATGAAGAACAACTCAAGAACACCTATAGCGACAGTTTCGTTTCTATAGGTCCCATTAGCGACATATTAATTACAAAATTATTATTTTTATTAAATAATTGGTATTAAATGGTTTTTAATTATTAAAAATTCATATTAAATTACTAAAAATTATTTTAAAGCCTAAAAATGGGTTTTTAATTATTTTGAATATATTTCATTAATATTTAATATTTTTAGAATATTAAGGGTAATTAATTTATTTAATTATAATATTAAATAAATTATTTAAAAATAATTTTAATACTTGAAAAATCATAAAAAATTATATTATGGCATAAGAAAATATTTTAAGTTATTTTTAATGACTTTTAATATTTTTTTAGTGAATTTAATTAATTAAATAATAGTAATGGTGATTACTTTATTTAATTAATATATTAAATAAATTATGGAAAAATATAATTAATGATTTAGAAATCATATAAAAATGATTTAAGTGTTATAAAAATATTTTAAGTTATAAAATATAACTTTTGATATTTTGTCATGAACAACATTAATATTTAATATTAATTACAATTATCGGATAATGAATTTAATTGTTTAAAAATCATATAAATATGATTTTAAGGTATTAAAAAATACTTTGATATATTATAAATATATTATAATATTATGTTATGATTTTCGTTAATATTTAGTATTAAATAAATATTAATGATAAATTAATTATGCGGTATTTAATTTATATAAATACGATATTAATGATTGAAAAATCATGAGAAATGATAATAATTATTTAAAAATTATTATGAGACTTGAAAAATTATTTTGATTGATAATATAATTATCTAAAATAATGTTTAAGTGTTTAGGCAGAGTTTAATTGAACTTAAACTCGATATTTGTCCGACTAGACCGTCAAGATGTTAGAATTTTGTCAGACTCAAGTTAGACTGAAATAGTTTGACTGGATACTAGGTCTTATGTGCTATATAGATTGGTAGGATTATATGTTAATTTGTTTAGGTTATTTTAAATACTGTGATGGTATTATTCTAATTTGTATATTGATATTATTTATATATTAGGTCTTCAGACAAAGCTTAATAAATTGCGCAACAATAATCAACCGAACATGCAAGTTTTTCTTGACTCGACCTCGAGTTGTTTCATTCAAATATACTTATGGTTAATCATTACTGATTGCCATGTCTATGAATTATTTATTCGCACTCTGTGCATATTTCATGTATTCATCAGGTATGAAAGGCTGATCATCTTTATTACCATTCGGTTCAGATATAATTGCTATGTTAATGTTCAATGTTCGTCCAACTATGAAAATTTGTTCATGCTAGTTCTCAATTATATTATAGAATTATAACCAGCTTATTGTTCAATTCTTTTAATCATGATATATCCTTAAATAATGCTGGACAAACTTATGCTCACCCTTGCTATATCATGATAAACATTGCAGATTAAGACGAATACGTTGGATACAGGAAAATACAAAGTCAAGTCCAGCTTTGGATTTTATGTGCAGATAAAGTTTGTAACAATATTGTATATTAATGTTATTTTAAGTCAAATAAATTATGAATTGTGTATTATGTGAATGTTTTCGACCTTGGGGTAATGTATAAAGTTTAATGTATAAACAATTTATGTTTATATTTTCCACAATAGTTATAGAATTTGTATACCAGATCCGTGGTGATTTGGGACATGGATTTGGGGATGCTACATGTGAACCTTGCGGAATAAAGGTTGTCAAAGAACTAAAGATGTTAAGATTCTCTGAGCCTACATCTTCAAGACTATGACTAATTGATCAAAGGACAACTGGAGCAACAAGCTATCAGAAGTAATGGAAAATGTATGCACATCAATGCCTAAACTCAGTATATCAAGATAAATTACTGTTAAGAAACTGACAATATAAAGGTACATTTCCTCATAAGTATAAATTTGTACATCATGTTGCATCACCTTATGCACTATAACAATATTTTATCAAGAGACCACACTCTACCTAAAAAGGAGAAGAGAAAAAGTACACTGAAGTTAGAAACTCCAATGGTAACAAACTTTATTTGCATCCAAGTTTTAGGTTGAAGATAACATCTTGAAAGAAGTTTGAAATAGGTCATAAGCATACCAAGGTTTAATTATTCTTGAGTAGAGTAATCTTTGCTGATGGGTATGTATGTGTGTACAAACCTATGTTCTAAGTTTTTGATAACACATAGAGTATGATCAGTTCTTCAAGAGTATCTTGAAGATTCATAGAAATTAATCACTTCCATGAATCAAAAAGATACAAATGAGTGACAGAGTTGATTCTCACTCTGTGAACATTTAAACTCTGTGAACATAACTAAGCAAATGATAAAACCATCAAAGAAAAAAAGTGCTTTGTTGACTTGATTGATCTTATACACACTCATCATCATGCATCTTAAAATGTCATATCTAAATTGGATACATGTATGAATATGATTGTTGATGATCAATATGATGAAATGTCAAATATATGAGGAACATGGATTTTGAAAGCTGACCTTGTAGGACCCATTTAACCATGGGTACCAAAAATAGAAATTTATCTAACCTGCAGGTGCTTGGTCTATCTGACCACACTAAGGAATGCTAAAGAAGAAGACTTCAGTCAAAAAGATTCAACCAACAAAAGGCTTAAGATATTTCAGAAGAATTTTTGGCTAAATCTTTATTTGTCAAATCCTGTCCTTGAAGACTTGCTGAGCTAATATGAATGAAGCTCACATGGTTGTTGGTCTTCATTATGGAAGAAGAACTCCAAAAGTACAAATTAACAAGGAAGACTACGTTCATAGTGCTGTCAAATGATCGTAAAGTGATCAGTCTTGAAGATATCCACGTCTATGATATAAGGAGAGTTAATTGATAGTGATGATTCCAGTCAGAAGGAGATATGCAAGGCTGCCCTCTAATGGACATAAAGAAGAAGAAATCACACCTCACTGAGAAGATGGTATCAACTATGGGGGAGCAGTGATCTGCTAAAGAACAACAACACTAAAGATATTAGAGATATACTATGAGACAATGTACCAGTCACAAAGTCCCAAAACTTTGTGGTTGATGAACCAAATGAAGATCCATAGTCAGCAGGAACAAACCTAACCCATAGTTCATTCTAAGAGGTTGGCCCTTCCTGAGCTACCTTAACCTAGAAGGAATGCCTAGTCAAGTTCATCTCAAGGACCAGGTCAGACAACGATCACAGAGTTGATTCTGAAGTAAACTTGACGATCGTAGTAAAACCTCAACGATTGTAGAATAGACTCGATAATCATAGTCTTCCCAAAGGATATACTAGCTCATGAGGAGCTCAGAAGAATTAGAAACTTGCCCAACTATTCAGATCATGTGGAGATAAGTTCGAATACAGTGTGAAAAGATACTCGACAAACTTACCTCAGAATTTTAGTGCTTAAACTATCTTGGTGTACATCAGTGGTTAAGCCATGCAACTTTAAGGTGAAGATTAGTGTCAAATCATCTACTGAAGCATCTCTCAGAAGACGATCATTGAGTCGACAAAGAAAATCGTAGAGTCCATAGCTACCTCACCAAGCTACTCTACGTACTGAAAAGGTCAACGGTCAATCCACCTCAGTAATTCCTATTTTCTTAAAAGAAATATCAAACTGAAAAGTTTATGGGGAGTTATAGTTTCTTACTGGGCATCGTGCAACCAATGACTGGCTGACACATCACAGCTTATGCAGGGTCAGAAGAAGCTGTCATAAACTTAAATTCAAAATCTCTAAATAGTTATCAGAATCTTTCAAACCTCTCACCCTCTCTTTTTCAAACCCTAAAATCCTCTTCAAAGCCTGAATCCATTAAACCTCTAGATTTGCCCAAATCACATTCAACCATATCTCAAAAGAAGTCTGAAACTAAATACCCATTTGTTTTGAACCCTCAAAATGGAAGAATGTCATGTTATAACCGGAATCCAACTTAGCTTCAAGAAGTTTGAAAGATCAGAAAAGAAGTTCAAGGATATACTTGAGCTTGTAAAGGATGCTGGTTTTTCTAAATGCTTGGAAGCCAACACTCTAGTCTATACGGAGCTAGTGAAATAATTCTACTCCAATGCATCGATAGATTCTGAACTTCTATCCACGAAGGTCAAAGGAGCAAGTCTGAAGATAAGGGCATCAGACATCAACCAATATCTAGGATTTCCCAACCAGGGTCTGATAAACCTCGATGAAGTTGACATTGAAGAAGGCAAGAGGTTATTAAGTTACAAGAGAAATGTAAATATGAAGGATATGAAGAAGAAGGAGTTTCCTGAAGAGTATGAATTTCTGGCTGAGATTATAGGAAAATGCATATTATGCAAGAACACCGCACATGATATTGTCAGTGATTTGTAACTAAGAGTCATGACTGCAGTTGTCATGAAACAAAAGATAAACTTCGGAGCTCTTCTAATTGATTGGTTGACCAAATGGTTAGAAAAGGAAAAGTTGAAGAAGTCTATAGATAAACCACTCACAAAGGTTTTTCATGGAATACTCTTGAGCATTGTAATGAAGAATGAAATTAAGGATGATGAGGGTGAAATTCTTAATGTTCATAAAGTAATGTCTCCATAGCTATTTATAAACGGAAGAAAAATCCCAAGGAAAAGAAGAGGCTAATAACAACTGAGAGCAGCAGTAAGGTCTTTGCAAGAAGAGGAAGGCACAAGAGGTGGAAAGCTCTCAATCTGATGACTTTGTATCTGTAGCAGCCACACCAGCAAAGAAGAAGTGTAAAAGTGTGAGGAATACAGAGGCTCCATCAAGCCGTCTCTCCACTGACAAGAAGAGACATGGAACAGTAGAAGAAAAAGTTTCAACTGCAGAAACCATAAAGAGAAGAAGGAGTAATAAATTACTCCATGAGTCACAGAAGAAGAAAACATAGGTGATAAAGGAGTCAGTTCTAGTTCCTCAAAGAAGCCTATCTACTCAAGAAGAAAGGGAAGACGTAAAGTCTGAAAATGAGAAGGGAACTGAGAGCTTCAAGATTTAATTCTCAAAGAGTAAGCCCAACTATAAAGAAATAGCTAAATCTGATGATGGAGAAGAATGCACAAGTCCTATGGTTAACACTAAGAGTTACCACTCTGCTGCTGAAGAAAATGTGAAATATGAAAGAATTGGATCTCCCACTGCTAATGTTCCAACAAGCTCACGTGATGACTCAAAAGATGTTGAGTTCGAAGAAGAAGGACTTGCCCATACTAATGCTGAACATCAAGGAAGCTTGTCTGGTGATTCAGAGGATTCAGATTCTGAAGGAGAAGAAAAATATGACTCTCCTATAGCTGAACCTCCAAGGAGAAGAAAGAGAAATAGACTGCTCGCTAAATCTTTCTCAAAAAGGATAGGAAAACACTCCACTGCTATAATTAATTTGAGTGATGACGAGTTTGAATCCACAAAAAAAGAAGCTAAGTAAGAAGATAAAGAGATGGAAAACATTTTTATTTCTATAAACTAGGGATCAGAGGAACACACTGATGAGTCAGATGAGGGAAGTCTACACAGGTCTAACTCCAGCCCTGAACAAAATAAAGATGGAAAAGACTCCAGTTTTGACACAGAAGAGCTAGTAAATGAAAATGTGCTCAATAATCAGCCGGTGGCGTAGGACTTTCCAAGAGTAAAGGAGTTTGCAACCAAGATGATCAAAGAACAACTTCACTACAAAGTCTATCGACATGCTAAAAACCACTACATTCCCTATGATAGTAGAGTGGGCTCAGATGGCAGAAGGTTATTGCCCGGGTACATGATCGTAGAGTCTCTTCACTCTACCACTGAAGATGATCAAGTTCAAGTTGAGAAGCTTCCCTCCGCCCAAGCACAGTTTTCTGATATTCCTTCATCCTCCAACAATGATTGGCACTCAACGATTTATCATATTCTCACTGCTTTCAAAAAACTGTCTGAAGATGAAAATCATAGAGTCGACTCTGATGCTTAACAAGAGTCTGCCCAACCAAATGACCAAACTTCTACAGAGCAGGAGTTATTGAAGAATTCTGATGAGTTTATCAAGAAGATGTCTATCATCACTAAAGAATCTAAGATGTTGTCCAAAGCAGGAGGAAATGCAGTTCAATATAGACTTCAAGCCACTATGTCTGATATATCTCTCAAAATTAAAGAGAGAGATCAAATCTATCTGAAGGCTATAAATGATCAGAAGGCAGAAGCTTTACGAGCACATAAGGCTAATGAAGAACAAATCTAATCCCTCTTTGACAAGATTGACAATCTGAATCAGTCTCTCTCCCTGCAACTTGAGCTGAGCCAATATGAAATCGAGATTGAGGTCGATAACTCATCTTACTTGATGGAGCATCTTATGTCAAAGGTGGACCAGCTTTCACAAGTGATTAATGACAAAAAGTGGGAGAAGAAGAGGTATAGAGAAAGGAACTCAAGAAAGAGCAAGGAGATCAGAAGAAAAGAAGATAAGAAGGCCAAGAGGAAGGCAAAGAAAAAAATAGCAAGAGTGGTAGCCGAATCATCATCTGAGGGAGAGTCAAAAGATGATCCCATGAATTCAAAGTTTGAGGGGGAGCCAAAAAAATAATGAAGAAGAGCATGAATCTGAGGAGGAGCAGAGAAAAGAAATGAAGTCACCATCTCAGGGGGAGAAGGTGCAAAAAGACTAAGCAGAAAAGTAGCTGATCAACAGACATCCTGGAAACCCATATGAAGCCAAAAAGGCACATCTCTATCTAGTTAGGTATGTTCTGGATCCAGGATGTGAAGTGTCATAAGTTTATATAATTCCATATTATTATCAATGACATTCATGATTATCTATTTTAGAAATACAGCTGCTCACTGTATATAAGATTCATTCATCTCATGTATATGCACTAATTATTTTTGTCATAATCAAATAGGGGGAGATTGTTAGGAATAAACATGTGAATGATATTCCTACTATTATATGATTTGATTATGATATAAATGAATGAATATGCAAGTATGTTTGCATTAAGAAAAGCCGTAAAGTCCTTTGATAGATAATAAGAATATATGTACAAGGACTTAGAATGAATTAATCAAATATGTTAGGTTCATCCGACATAAGCAAAACAACTTTGTAAAGTCCTTAAAAAGAAATGATGTACAAGGACTATAAATGTAGAAAGATCAAACTTTTTAGGTTGATCTTATAATGTAATAGTTAGGCTAGTCTAATCATCGAGCACTGCACCAGAAATCATAGTCTGCCAGGAGAGTCAAAGAAAACTCGAAAGCTGTCAAGGCAGAATCGCAGTCTACAAGATAGTAGATCTCGGAGTTCGTAGATTGCCAGGAGAGACGAGGAAGGATCGTAGTGTGTCGAGGAGAACTTCTTCGGAGCTGTAGTCTGCTGAGGAATTCATGTTCAGAATCGTAGAGATAGCCTGTCTAAGAACCGATAGAGCATCTGCCGAAGACAAGTCAAGAATCGTAGAACACACTCAAAGTCGTAGAGTCTATTAATCACATTAGAGGCATAGATCGTAGTCGAGCTCGATCAGATGAAGACACCAAGATTGAGGACAGAGATCGTAGAGTGTCGGCATCTGATCTTGGAGTCGTAGTGTCTGCAGAACCAAAGCTAAAATTGTAGAGTGCAGAACTAAGGCTTTAACAGAAGTGCTCACAATGCCAAGGCAGAATTGTATAGTAAATATGATTCTCAACAAATGTGCACTCCCAGAATATCAAAAGTATGAAGCCTCTGGTCTGAGCTACAAAGATACATCCTCCTGAAGGAAACCAGAGAGCCATCAACGAATGGCATACAAGCTAACAGAAGATCTAAGCACCAACCCAATCAACATCCAGATTGAGTTGAGAAGCCATTCAAGATGAAGTCTTCCACAAGTTGATCAGAAGAAGACTTCAGTAACTGACTAAGGAAAGTTAGCAAGTGCAGTAGCTGTCAAGTAAACAGAAGATAACAATCTTGGAAGTATCCAGGATCGTAGTGTTTGCCAAACAAAGTAAGAACTGATGAAGTGAACACAGAGATACTAGTCAACTTATGAAGAATAAGGCTAAAGTGATTAAGCATCGTGTCCGTCCATTGATGATAAGTGAATGGGAGATCATAAGGAGGAAGCGAGCTGGACATGCCATAAATCTGAAGTGTATTGCTATTTATAAGAGGCCAGAACAAGAAGTTAAGCTATTAGTTCCTGAGATCAGTCAAGGTAAATAGAAGTGTTGAAGCACTGCACAAGAGAAGGAAGAGGTGTTCTACATTGAGGATCCAATGAACACTCGTCAAGATCGTAGTGTTATCTCAACCGGTCGATGAAAAACATTCAACATGACACTAAGAACAGGTCCAAGAAGATATACATCAGAATCGTGGAGTTTGACCATCTGAAGATTGAAGCATTGACAATGGTTTAATCTGAAGATTGATATTCGAACAAAGCTTATTGAGAACGTTGATGCAAAAGGACAACCTCTGATCTAGAAATCAGAGAGAGGAAATAAAGACGATTACCTGCCCAAGACATCAAAGTGACATCTCTGACGGGGTAGGTGAAACAGTAGACTGCAGTGTCAGAAAGTCATAAAGGGGATGTCATGTCACATATGTAGTCTACCTCAAATAACTCGGGATCTGCGAAGAAATTGAAATAGCTCCCAACGGCTACATTACAACGGGAAGGTTGTGAAGGAGTATAAATCAACAAGAGCTTTAAAGATCAAAAGTTGGTGAAGTTATGGAGTTGAAAGATCGTTGAGTTGTTAGAATGCTATTTTGTTGACTCTGCGAGTTCCACCAGAACTAAACAGAACAAATCTTAATGACAATGAGATTTCAAATGTGGAAGTGAAGCAGCTTTGAAGAAGGACTTGAACAGACTAAAGCCTAACTCAACAAAGATGAGAATGCCTCTGAAGATGGAAGCTAAGCTGAGAGCCGAGAAGGCCAAGAAGATAACATTCAGAAAAGTGTTAGAGCATAAAGAAGATCCAGAAAGCCAATCTACAAATCACCTTGAAACAAAAACTAAAAAATAACATATGCAGAATCATGTCTGCAAACCATTTAAGAAGGGTTCAAGGATTGCTAAGTGCCAGACAAAGTCTACCAAAAGTTCTGAGACTTAGTAAACCCAGATGGTGATGGTGCACAACTGACATCGAATGAAGATGAACAGAAAATAATGAAGATTAGCCGCACCCAAGGAGAAGTGGTCCAGACTTTACGCAGAATGCAAAGAGGACCACACCAAGCTGTTTAGTACAAAAGATGTTCAAGCTTAAAGACATCATAGCAGCTCAGCACCACCACCACCAACAATAACAACAACAACACCAACAACAAGAAGCCAAGGCTTGAGGGGTCCTTGTTCGGTGGGACTAAATAAAGTTTCAAGCCTGCTAGGCTCGAAGAGTTCCTAGGGAAATAGAGGAGTCCCAATGCTGTTGGCCTTTAAGATTTCGTAGTGAACTAAAGTTCCAAGGCTGCTGGCCTTGAAGGAATCTTAGTGATTCAGGGTGCCAGTTAAAGAAGAAGAGTGGATTAGGAGCTTGTGTCTCTAAACCACTTAAAATCCCTTGTGTCTTTTACATTTAATTATTTACTTTTTTGTCATTTACATTATGTACCTAATTGCTATAACTGCTATGTATGTATTAATTGCTTACAACTTAAATAACTCTAAGAACAATGTATGTATGATTATGAAATATCAATGAAGGGGATATTTTACTTATTCCGCTGTACTTGAAAAGATTCTCATGTTTTTCATTTGCTAATACATTAGCAATGAAAAATAAACATAAAAGTATTTGAAAATAAAAAGGATCTATTCAACCCCCCTTCTAGACCTATTGTGTGCCTACTGGGAACTAACATATTCATTTGATGGTAAATTCATTTAGCATGGTAAAATCCAAGAGATGTCTCATGATGATGAGCCATAGAGTGTATCTCTCTTAATAGTCCCCATAGACTCCTGAAAAGATAGATCACATAAGTAACTATCATGTATGTAATAAAATATATGAGACCTGATGTTGATCGGTCATATTCTGGAGAAGATCACTGTAATATAGTAAAAATATCTTAAAGTACTTAACCGGCACTAAAGATGTGATTAAAATTTATGATGGATCTGAATTAAAACTAGAGGGCTTAACAGACTCAAGTTTTTTTTAAGAATGACCAAGACGACATCAAATCCACTTTAGGGTAAGTTGTTACCTTGAACGGTGGTCCAGTGAATTAAAAAGGTTCCAAATAGCAACTAGTTGCAGGTTTAATCATAAAGACAAAGTATATAGCTATAAATGAAGCAGCAAGTTAATTGTTTGGCTGAAAAGTTCATTACAGAATTAAGAATAGTTCCTAAGTCTCATCTTGAATCTAAATGTGCGTTGCGGCACTTTCATTTAATTAAAAAATCATTGAAAGATGAGAAGTCACTATGGAGATAGTGGACTTTCAAGAACAACATAACATATCCATTTACTGAAGTTTATCCAACAGAAAAATGATCATCACTTAGAGAATAAGGGTATGAGATATCATGACGATTGACTTTAGTGCAAGTGTGAGATTGAAAGTATTATGTACACAAGCCAATCATGTTGATGATAAAACTTATAATTTGTAACAATCTTATTTGTTTATTAATAAAAGTATTCATTTACTAAAGGCTTTAATTTGTCTATATGGTGTTGTTTTTATAATATGTGACAAACCCATAGTTTTAAGCAATGCTTTTAGAATCATGATAAGATCATGCTAATGAGATCTAAATTATTATATAGCTTAAAACTAAAATTGTTCCCAATCTTGGGATTACTAAAAATGTGATTAGTAAATCCAGATAGATTGGTACATACGTTGCTTGCTCATTGAAAGAGTATGATTGATCTCATGATCATTTGTGTGGAGATATTAAAACAAGTATGTAGGTGCTTATTTCAGAATAAGTTCACTGAACGAGGCTCACTAAGGAAAACCTATGGGAATTTTACTTGCATTTCAATAGGAATTCATGTAGTGATAGTAGTATAAGTGATCCTTAGACTTGAGATCATTATACTATCTTGTGTATGATGAATTATACTTTGACATATTTCTTAAGACCCTTAGGGTATATCAAAGGGTATGCTTGGGTGTAATAAGTTTTACATTAGGATAATGAATGATCAACAAAAAAATACCACTTCCAGTAAAAGAAGAGAAATGTCCTATGTGATTCGATAAATTACAACCCATTATTCACTGGCCAATGCAGAATGAAATTAGAAAGAAGTTTCAAATTTGTATTATTTGGAGTTGTGCATTTAAGAATCGAAATACATAGAATAAAATAAAATAAGGCTTAATAATAATTCCATATCTTATATTTAATTGGGACATTGTACGGTGATAGGATTGAATTGTACGGTAACTTTTTACTCAAATGTTCTTTTAAGATTAATGTTAAAATCTTTATTATCTGAAAAGTCGTTTATCGATAAGGAGACTTATCCTTATTGTAGAATAGATGTTATTTATTTAAATGAATTAATCGATTAATTTATTTATTCAAATAAGATTAAAATTATTCTAATTGATTCATTCACAACCGGTTTAATATGAAAAACCTAAAGGGTCACATCATAAAAGGAAGGATATTTATTTAAGAAGTAAATGACATAATCGTAATAATAAGTTAAGTGTATTTAATTTAATCTATGGTGATCGAATAAATTAAATAGCTTAATATTTATTATTTAAAATTTTTTAAATATTAAATATAAATTAATAAGAGGAGTCTTATTATTATTATTACTATTATTATTTAATTCATAAAGGATTTTTGGAATTAATTATTAAGAGTACTCGCATATATTCCTAAAAAGATTAAGAGACTAATTAAACATGTAAAAAAGGCTGAGAGTCACTTTCCAAAAGATCTTTTGAAAAGAAGAAATATTCAAAGAAGGTAAATAGAAAAGCAAAAATATAGGATAATTAGGACAAAACTGATACGGATAGCAAAAGAGTTTTAGGACACTTGAGAGAAACTACGAGAAGTAACTTGCAGAGGCTAACCAAAGAAGCTTAGTTAAGTTTCGATTACAAATACAATTTTGTTCATGATTAAAATAAATCTTTATGTAGGTTGAGATTCTACTTTGGTATGGGATACCGACTTTGGTTCTCAGAAATATAGATTTATGAAGGGATCAAGCAGAAGTAGAAAGCTAAACAAAGGATAAGTAATCCTATGTGTGAGAAATGAAGTAAAGGTTGCTGTATTAGCCATACGAACTTAATGTTTAACATTTGTATATAGGTAAGTCTATTATGTCAATAAGTTGTTATTGTATTATTTCATTTCTCGTTAGAAAAATTATTTCCATTTTTTGTTGGACAATTTTTTTTTTAGTATTATATCTATGAACAATTGTTGTTGTATATGTAATAATAATGTTTTTTATAGAACTGAAATATTACTTAATGCACTTTGTGTACTTAACTTATGAGAAAATAATTTTGAATATTGAATAAACTAGTATAAGAAACGGAGATGATCTTTCAAAGGGTTGAATATGTGTATTTGATGAAATACAAGTCTAAATCATTTAAAAGGTTCAAATAATTCAGAAGTGGAACTAATTTGAAAAGTATTAAGATTCTTTGATTAGATTAAGGAAGGAATACTTGTGCAATAAGTTTCTAGATCATCTCAAATGGTTTTCTTATAATGGACGCCTCCTGATACACAATAATTTATTGGTGTAACTAAAAGGAAAAATTGTACCTTGTTGGACATGGTGCAATCCATAATGATTTTTACCAACATTCTAGTATCCTTTTGGGGTAATGGCATAGAAATGGCTGTATATCTACAAAAAAGAATCCTCAAAATCCGGCCCAAAGACTCCATAAGATTTATGGACAAGAAGGATTCCTAATTTTAAGTATATTAAGATAATGGGTTGTCCACTTTATGTGAAAAGGTTTCAAAGGATAAGCTTGGGACATGATTTGAAAAGTGCAGATTTGAGGGACAATCTAAAGTAAGTTTAGGGTATATGTTCTATAATCCTACTTAGCAAAAGGTGTTTGTTGCGAAACACACTACCTTCTAAGATAAAATTGTTTATCATTGAAGGGGCTAGTGGGATGGTGATAAATCTTGAAGAATTAAAGAACCACAATGCACTATAAGCCAAATAAGAGGAACTTGTAGATAAACTTATTGTACCACAAACGAATCGTAAATCTAAAATAGTACCGATGATACCTAGGAGGGATGGATTCATCATAAATGATGATGATGAGGTACGAATCATAGAAGATGATGATCCAGTTACGTACGATGAGGTAAGAGTTGCAGAAACTCGGAGAAATGGATTGAAGCAAGCTTCTCAAAAAAGGAACATTCATTTTGACGATATAATCAAAAGAGTTTGATTTTATCAAAAATAGGAATGAACCTAGTGTGTACAAAAGAGTTCGATTTTTATCAAAAATAAGAATGAACTTAGTGTGTACAAAAGGGTCAGTGGGAACATCGTGACATTCCTAGTATTATATGTTTATATACTACGGATAAGGAATAACATATCAATGCTACAATCAATAAAGATAAAGTTTTGTAAACATTCCTCCATGAATGATTTGGGATGAGTATCGTAATTGGGGATACAAATCTATATAGATAGATTTAAAAGTATGACTGGCTTAACCCAAGGAATGTATATTCATTTGATGCTAAAGCCATTTAGCATGGCAAACTCCAATAGATATCTCATGATGATGAGCCATAGAGTGTATCTCTCTTAATAGTCCCATAGACTCCCGAAAAGAGAGATCACATGAGTAACTATCATGTATGCAATGAAATATATGAGACCTGATGTTGATTGGTCATATTCTGGAGAAGATCACTGTGAGACAGTGAAAATATCTTAAAGTAGTTAACCAACAATAAAGATGTGATTTAAATTTGTGATGGGTCTAAATTAAAACTAGAGGGCTTAACAGACTCAAGTTATTTTTTAGATTGACCAAGACGACATCAAATCCCCTTTAGGTTAAATTGTTACCTTGAACGGTAGTCCAGTGAATTAAAAAGGTTCCAAATAGCAAATAGTTGCTGGTTTAGTGATAAAGACAAAGTATATAACTATAAATGAAGTTGCAAGTAAATTGTTTGGCTGAAAAGTTCATTACAGAACTAGGAATAGTTCCTAAGTCTCATCTTGGATCTAAACGTGTGTTACGACACTTTCAATTGATTAAATAATCATTGAAAGAGGAGAAATCACTATGGAGATGGTGAACTCTCAAGAACAACATTAAATATCCATTTACTGAAGTTTATCCAACAGAAGGATGATCATCACTTGGAGAATATGGGTATGAGATATCATGATGATTGACTTTAGTGCAAGTGTGAGATTGAAAGTAGTATGTACACAAGCTAATAATGTTGATAATAAAGCATATACTTTGTAACAATCTTATTCATTTATTAATAAAAGTATTCATTTACTAAAGGCTTTAATTTATCTACATGGTGTTGTTTTTATAATATGTGACAAACCCATAGTTTTAAGCAATGCTTTTAGAATCATGATAAGATCATGCTAATGAGATCTAAATTATTATATAGCTTAAAACTAAAATTGTTCCCAATCATGAGATTACTAAAAATATGATTAGTAAATTCAGATAGATTGGTACATATGTTGCTTGCTCATTGGATGAGTATGATTGATCTCATGATCATTTGTATGGAGATATTAAAGCAAGTATATAGGTGCTTATTTGAGAATAAGTTCACTGAACGTTGCTCATTAAGGAATACCTAATGAAGTTTTGCTTGCATGTCAATAGGAATTCCTGTAGTAATAGTAGTACAACTGATCCTTAGACTTGAGATCATCATAGTATCTTGTGTATGATGAATTATACCTTGACATATTCCTTAAGACCCTTAGGGTATATCATACGGTATGCTTGGGTATAATAAGTTAAACATTAAGATAATGAATGATCAACAAATAATATACCACTTCCAGTAATAGAAGAGAAATGTCCTATGTGATTCGATAAATGACAACCCAGTAGTCACTGGTAAAGGCAGAATGAAATTAGAAAAGAGTTTCAAATTTGCATTATTTGGAGTTGCGCATTTAAGAATCGAAATACATAGAATAAAATAAAATAAGACTTAACAATAATTTCATATCTTATATTTAACTGGGACATTGTATGGTAGAAAGATTGAATTGTACGGTAACTATATACTCAAAGGTTATTTTAAGATTAATGTTAAAATCTATATTATCTGAAAAGTCGTTGATCATTAATGAGGCTTATCCTTATTATAGAATAGATGTTATTTAAATAAATAAATTAATAGATTAATTTATTTATTTAAATAAAATTAAAATTGTTCTAATTGATTTATTCACAACCGGTTTAATATGGAAAACCTAAAGGGTCACACCATAAATGGAAGGATATTTATTTAAGAAGTAAATGACATAATCGTAATAATAAGTTAAGTGTATTTAATTTAATTTATGGTGATAGAATAAATTAAATAACTTAATATTTATTATTTAATATTTTTGAAATATTAAATATAAATTAATAAGAGGAGTCTTATTATTATTATTACTATTATTATGTAATTCATAAAGGAGTCTGAGAATTAATTAGTAAGAGTACTCGCATATATTCCTAAAAAGACTAGGAAACTAATTAAACATGTAACAAATGCTGATAGTCACTTTTCAACCAAGAAAGACCAAGTCCTACAGGTAGGGGCCAAATGATCTTTTGAAAAGAAGAAAGATTCAAAGAAGGTAAATAGAAAAGCAAAAAGAAAGGATAATATGAACAAAACTGATACGGATAGCAAATGAGTTTTTTTCCACTTAAAAAAGTCTGGACACTAGAGAGAAACTGGGAGAAGTAAGTTGTAGAGGCTAACCAAAGAAGCTTAGTTAAGCTTCGATTATAAATATAATTTTTTTCATGATTAAAATAAATCTTTATGTAAGTTGAGATTCTACTTGGGTATTGGATACCGACTTTGGTTCTCATAAATATAGATTTATGAAGGGACCAAGCAGAAGTAGAAAGCTAAACAAAGGATAAGTAATCCTATGTGTGGGAAATGAAGTAAAGGTTGCTGCATTAGCCATACGAACTTATTGTTTAACATTTGTCTACAGACAAGTCTATTAAGTCAATAAGTTGTTATTGTATTATTTCATTTCTCGTTAAAAATATTATTTCCATTTTGTTGTTGGATAAAAAATTTTTTTGGTATTATATTTAAGAACTGTTGTCGTTCTATATATAATAATAATGTTTTTTATAGAACTGAAATATTACTTAATGGACTTTGTGTACTTGACTTACGTAAAAATAATTTTGCATATTGAACAAACTAGTATAAGAAAAGGAGATGATCATTCAAAGGGTTGAATATGTGTATTTGATGAAATACAAGTCTAAATCATTTGAAAGGTTCAAATAATTCAGAAGTGGAAATAATTTGAAAAGTATTAAGATTCTTTGATTAGATTAAGGAATGAATACTTGTGCAATAAGTTTCTAGATCATTTCAAATGGTTTTCTTATAATGGACGCCACCTGATACATAATAATTTATTTGTGTGACTAAAAGGAAAAATCGTACCTTGTTGGACATGGTGAGGTCCGTAATGATTTTTACCGATATTCTAGTATCCTTTTGGGGTAATGGCATAGAAATGGCTGTATATCTACAAAAAGGTAACCTTAAAATCCGGTCCCAAGACTCCATAATAGTTATGGAGAGGGAGGATTCCTAATCTTAAGTATGTTAAGATAATGGGTTGTCCACTTTATGTGAAAAGGTTTCAAAGGATAAGCTTGAGACAAGATTTGATAAGTGCAGATATACAGGACATCTTAAAATAAGTTTAGGGTATATGTTCTATAATCCTACTTAGCAAAAGGTGTTTGTTATGAAACACACTGCCTTCTAAGATAAAAGTGTTTATCATTGAAGGGGCTAGTGGTAGGGTGATACACCTTGAAGAGTTAAAGAACCACAAAGCACTATAAGTCAAATAAGAGGAACTTGTAGATAAACTTATTGTACCACAACTGAATCATACATTTGGAATAGTACCGAAGATACCTTGAAGGTATGGATTCATCATAAATGATGATGATGAGGTACGAATCATAGAAGATGATGATCCAGTTACATACGATGAGGTAAGAGTTGCAGACACTCGAAGAAATGGATTGAAACAAGCTTCTAAAAAATGGAACATTCATTTTGATGAGATAATCAAAAGAGTTTGATTTTATCAAAAAAAAAAGAATGAACCTAGTGTGTACAATAGAGTTTGATTTTATCAAAAATAAGAATGAACCTAGTGTGTACAAAAGGGCCAGTGGGAGCGTCGTGACATTCCTAGTATTATATATTGATATACTATGGATACGGAATGACATATCGATGCTACAATCAGTAAAAATAAAGTTTTCTAAACATTCCTCCATTAATGACTTGGGAAGAGTATCGTAATTGGAGATACAAATCTATATAGATATATTTAAAAGGATGATCGGCTTAACCCAATTAACATATATTCATTTGATGTTAAAGCCATTTAGCATGGAAAACTCAAAGAGATGTCTCATGATGATGAGCCATAGAGTGTATCTCTCTTAAAAGTCCCCATAGACTCCCGAAAAGAAAGATTACATGAGTAACTATCATGTATGCTATGAAATATATGAGACATGATATTGATCAATCATATTCTGGAGAAGATCACATTGAGATATTGAAAATATCTTAAAGTACTTAACTGGCACTAAAGATGTGATTAAAATTTATGATGGGTCTAGATTAAAACTAGAGGGCTTAACAGACTCAAGTTTTTTTAGATCGACCAAGACGACATCAAATCCACTTTAGGGTAAGTTGTTATCTTAAACGGTGGTCCAGTGAATTGAAAAGGTTCCAAACAGCAAATAGTTGCTGGTTTAGTGATAAAGACAAAGTATATAGCTATAAATGAAGCTACAAGTTAATTATTTGGCTGAAAAGTTCATTACAGAACTAGGGATAATTCCTAAGTCTCATCTTGAATCTAAACGTGCGTTGCGACACTTTCATTTGATTAAAAAATCATTGAAAGAGGAGAAGTCACTATGGAGAAAGTGGATTCTCAAGAACAACATTACATATCCATTTACTGAAGTTTATCCAAAAGAAGGATGATCATCACTTAAAACTAAAATTGTTCCCAATCATGGGATTACTAAAAATGTGATTAGTAAATCCGAATAGATTGGTACATACGTTGCTTGCTCATTGGATGAGTATGATTGATTTTATGACCATTTGTGTGGAGATACTAAAACAAGTATGTAGGTGCTTATTTGAGAATAAGTTCACTGAATGTGGCTCACTAAGGAATACCTAATGGAGTTTTACTTGCAGATCAATATGAATTCCTGTAGTGATAGTAGTACAAGTGATCCTTAGACTTGAGATCATCATAGTATCTTGTGTATGATGAATTATACTTTGACATATTCCTTAAGACCCTTAGGGTATATCAAAGGGTATGCTTGGGTGTAATAAGTTGAAAATTAAGATAATGAATGATCAACATATACCACTTCCCGTAAAAGAAGAGAAATGTCCTATGTGATTCGATAAATGACAAACTAGTACTCACTGGCCAAAGCAGAATGAAATTAGAAAAGAGTTTCAAATTTACATTATTAGGAGTTGTGCATTTAAGAATCGAAATACATAGAATAAAATAAAATAAGACTTAACAGTAATTCCTTATCTTATATTTAATTGAGACATTGTATGGTGGAAGGATTGAATTATACGGTAACTATTTACTCAATGGTTTTTTAAGATTAATGTTAAAATCTATATTATCTAGAAAGTCGTTGATCGCTAAGGAGGCTTATTCTTATTGTAGAATAGATGTTATTTATTTAAATAAATTTATAGATTAATTTATTTATTTAAATAATATTAAAATTATTCTAATTGATTTATTCACAACCGGTTTAATATGGAAAACCTAAAGGGTCACACCATAAAAGAAAAGATATTTATTTAAGAAGTAAATGACATAGTCGTAATAATAAGTTAAGTGTATTTAATTTAATCTATGATGATAGAATAAATTAAATAACTTAATATTTATTATTTAATATTTTTGAAATATTAAATATAAATTAATAAGAGGAGTCTTATTATTATTATTATTATTTAATTCATAAAAGAGTTTGAGAATTAATTATTAAGAGTACTCACATATATTTCTAAAAAGATTAGGAGACTAATTAAACATGTAAAAAATGCTGAGGGTCACTTTCCAACCAAGAAAGACCAAGTCTTACTAGTAGGGGCCAAAGAATTTTTTGAAAAGAAGAAAGATTCAAAGAAGGTAAATAGAAAAACAAAAATAAAGGATAATAAGAACAAAACTATTACGGATAGCAAAAGGGTTTTCTTCCACTGCAATAAGTCAGGACACTGGAGAGAAACTGTGAGAATTAACTTGCATAGGCTAACCAAAGAAGCTTAGTTAAGCTTCGATTACAAATACAATTTTGTTCATTATTAAAATAAATCTTTATGTAAGTTGAGATTCTGTTTGGGTATTGGATACCGACTTTGGTTCTCATAAATATAGATTTATGAAGGGACCAAGCAGAAGTAGAAAGCTAAACAAAGGATAAGTAATCCTATGTGTGGGAAATGAAACAAAGGTTGCTGCATTAGCCATACGAACTTATTGTTTAACATTTGTCTACAAGTAAGTCTTTTAAGACAATAAGTTGTTATTGTATTATTTCAGTTCTTGTTAGAAATATTATTTCCATTTTGTTGTTGGACAAAATATTTTTTTGGTATTATATTTAAGAATTGTTGTTGTTCTATATATAATAATAATGTTTTGTATAGAACTGAAATATTACTTAATGGACTTTGTGTACTTGACTTACATGAAAATAATTTTGCATATTGAACAAACTAGTATAAGAAAAGGAGATGATCATTCAAAGGGTTGAAAATAATACAAGTCTAAATCATTTGAAAGGTTTAAATAATTCAGAAGTGGAACTAATTTGAAAAGTATTAAGATTCTTTGTTTAGATTGAGGAAGGAATACTTGTGCAATAAGTTTCTAGATCATCTCAAATGGTTTTCTTATAATGGACGCCTCCTAATATGCAATAATTTATTGTTATGACAAAAAGAAAAAATCGTACCTTGTTGGACATGGTGCGGTCCATAATGATTTTTACCAATATTCTAGTATCTTTTTGGGGGTAATGTCATGGAAATGGCTGTATATCTACGATAAGGTAACCTCAAAATCCAGCCCCAAGACTCCATAAGAGTTATGGACAGGGAGGATTCCTAATCTTAAGTATGTTAAGATAATGGGTTGTCCACTTTATGTGAAAAGGTTTCAAAGGATAAGCTTGGGACAATATTTGATAAGTGCAGATTTGTGGGACATCCTAAAGTAAGTTTAGGGTATATGTTCTATAATCCTACTTAGCAAAAAGTGTTTGTTGCGAAACACGCTACCTTCTAAGATAAAGGTGTTTATCATTGAAGGGGCTAGTGGGAGGGTGATAGACCTTGAAGAGATCAAGAAGCACAAAGCACTATAAGTCAAAAAAGAGGAACTTGTAAATAAACTTATTGTACCACAATCGAATCGTAATTCTAGAATAGTCCCAAAGATACCTAGGAGGTATGGATCCATCATAAATGATGATGATATGATGAGGTATGAATCATAGAAGATGATGATCCAATTATATACGATGATGTAAGAGTTGCAGACACTCGGAGAAATGGATTGAAGCAAACTTCTCAAAAAAGGAACATTAATTTTGATGAGATAATCAAAGGAGTTTGACTTTATCAAAAATGAGAATGAACCTAATGTCAAAAGAGTTTGATTTTATCAAAAATAAGAATGAACCAAGTGTGTACAAATGGGTCAGTGGGAGCGTCGTGACATTCCTAGTATTATATGTTGATATACTACGGATAAGGAATGACATATTAATTCTATAATGAGTAAAGATATAGTTTTCTATACATTCCTCCATGAATGACTTGGGAAGTGTATCGTAATTTGGGATACAAATCTATATAGATAGAATTAAAACGATGACCGGCCAAAGATATTCAATAATAGGTCATCTTTGCACTACGGGCCAAAGATATTCAACAACAGGTCATCTTTACACTATGGGCGAAAGATATTAATATCTCAATGAAATATATTATCATTTCAGAATTTATATAAACAATATTTATAATCATGTTGAGTAATTCACCTTTGCACTTCAGCTAAAGATAATCGTTTATAAATTCAATGGTCATAATCACACTAGTCAATAATTCATCTTTACACTACTGGCCAAAGAGAACCCATAGTCACGATCATACCAATAATCTACCCATCTTTACACTCAAGTGAAAGAGACATTCCATTATCAGGGTTATAAAAATGTTATATATGATAATAAAAATAATATGATCAAAACATGAATTTAATTTCAAGGGCAATATTCATAAATCAATGATAATTTGGTCAGAAAAAGAAACCAATTTTGTCATGAATAGTAACCCGTGAATAGTAACTCGTGAATATTAACTCGTGAATAATAACTCACGAATAGTAATTTATGAATAGTAATTCATGAATAATAACTCGTGAATAGTACTTCGTATTCGTATACAGTACCATATACGTAAATAATGCCATATAAGTAAATAGTGCCATATACGTGAATAGTAACCTCAACATGAAAAGGTAAAAATTTCATAATAAAATTTATACCAATATTTCGGTATAATGATATTGAAGAAATAACATCATTTACAACGAAAATAACATCCCTTTCCATCCCTTACCTCAAAAGAACAGTACTTCTGACTAGAATATCGGATGTAATGCCGAAGGAAACTTGTACTGAATAACAACTCTCAAAGTATCTAAATACTCATAAAAATACGCTCGATAATATAGAGAGAGAAAACTTATGTTTCTGATGTGATTTTTAATTCTAACCTAAGCACATATTTATAGGAAAATGCTAGAACGCCAAAGGAGACTAAATTAATAAAATAATATTTTTTCCTTCTTTCTATGCCCACCCATTTTGAAAGCTGAGCATGCCATCTTGGAAGAATTTTCAGCCCATATGTTTTCAAAAAACCAAAAGTGGGCCCCACCTAAAAATAATATTTAATTTCCGAAACTTCAATAATTCATAAAAAATATTTCTTTTATCAAAAAAATACGAATTTTATGTCTATTTCATAGGAAATCGAATTCTCTACAACTGTGTAGCTTTAAGTTTTTCCAAATTCCAAATAAAAAATGTCCAAAATCCACATACGAACGATTTTTAATACCTCCATTCTGAAAAAATACTGATAAAATACCTCAGCATTAATTCCTTCATTTATATCTCCATAAAATAAATATTTCCTTATCAATAATTAATTATTCACAAATAATATTACATAATCACAATAATGACAACCATGTCGTTCCTAGGAAAGAAGGGGGCTTTCCGATAAGGATTTCTCCTTACTGGCGCGCAATTAAATGACCAAACCCTTTTCCTAGACAAAACTTCCTTAGACATTGCCAATAATGATATCTAATAATATTATTCAATTAATATGATTTATTGATCTGATAATGGAAAATACTGTGCAGTGACAATTTTTGAAACAACAATAACATAAAATATCAACCTAGTAATTATTGAATCAATAAAATAAAATATTGAACAGTAATTATTGTAACAATTATTGAGTAGTGCCTTCTTACGTAAGAATCAGTAATCCAACAATACTGTGCAATACCGTGTGCTACTGTGCAACCACGCGTATTACTGTATTTTAACCAACAGGTATTCCAACAGTGTTAACGGTAACAACTACGCTGTTATTTATAAAAAGTCAAACTTGTCGTTTTCCTCATCCGACGATTATTCTGTTATGGGGCCCACAAATGGCTGTGCCGTTGTACGAATATTCCTCGATAATAAGAATATTTTACGATCAAACGAATATTCCCCGACAATAATGAATATTTTATAACCACTTGCTTATTTTGAAAAATTTATATATATCACCCATAACTTTAAACTTTTATCAATATAACTATTTAGTAAATAAAAAAATTGAATACTTTTATTTCATAAAATTCAGGGTCTTACAATCTCCACTCCTTATGAAATTTTATTCCCGAAATTTATGTACCTAGTATTTCGACGAGTTGAGAATACCTTGCTTTTATTTCAGATTCCTTCTTCCCTGTCCTCATGATTTCTCCATTGCTCATCTCCTGTATTTTAGATATCATTCTAGAATACAGATTCAAAATAAAGGTTAACTGATATATCATAATTTGTCGACAAATTAGGTAAGAAATTTCAGCTTAGGTAGGACACACTAGCAAAGGATTTACTCGTCTCTCCCCTCCTAGTTCTATTCCCGATCTCCACCAGAGACCATATCCCTAAGCTCTGATACCAGCTGTGACGCCCCCAATATAGGTCCAATCCACCCAACCCATTCCGAGTCGCCAAATACATGGTACATGTAACGATCGAGAAATTTATAATTTAATTTAAATATTTATTAAATTAAATAAATATTTTAAATAATTTATTTATTGAAAAAATGAATAATTAATGAATTGTGGTGAATTAATTTAGTAACTAAATTGATTAATATTGGTAATTTTATTTGAAGGATTTAATTTAAAGAAAATAATTAAATTAAATCAATTGCTTAATATTTAAGAAAATAATTAAATTAAGTGAATTGTTTAATATTAAATGAATAAATTAAATAAGGTGATGTTTCTAATTTATTAATTAAATTAGATATATAATTATTTAATTATTTATTGTAAGCATAATTGTAATAAGAATATAATAATTATAATTATAAATTACAAGTTATTTAATGGGTTGCAAGTGTGACAATTGGAAACTATATAATATAAAGTATAAAAATTGATGCTTTATATGTGTAATAATCTGTAGTTTGTTATTGGATTATGTTAATATGTTAAGAAACGAAAACAACGAAGTTTAAATCATGTAAATTGATTAAGAAACTAGTTCGTGGCAATCAAATTTGTTAAAAGTGTAAAAATGAAGAAAATTTAGAAAAACTATGGTCTTGATTCCTCAAAATGGTGTATATGTAATGTTTTGTATATAGAATGGTGTTTAGCATGTATAACTAAAATATGTTAAAGTTTTAGATGTTGAGTTTGGGGGAAATTCTGTTGAATTGGGATTTTTTGGCTTTTAGCAGTGTATTAGTTCGCGTCTGTAAAAGCTGAGTCTGGTGCATCACGCGGCCGTTCTGCTTGGCGCGGGGTTGTCGCGCGGGCGCGCAACATTTGGACGCGGGCACGTGTAGTCGCGCGGGTACGCGATAGCGCAGTATATTACTCGCGCGGCCGCGCGAGTGGCCTGTTACAGACAGTGAAGTCTGCTTAATTGCAGGTTGTGTGTAACGGGTTTGGGTTAGTTTAACATGCATGTAAAGGGTACTAAAACATTAAGTGAATTATAATAACAGATTCCAATGTGTTATAATGCATAGTGTAAAGACTTGAAATAATTATTTAAATAAGTTCTAAAATGAAACCAAGTGTGATGTTTTTAAAGTTAGAGATGAATGATTAAGTTATATTGGCTTGTAATGAGATTTCAGATTTGTTAAGTATATTTAACATACGTGATTAGGTGCAAGGTTAGGGTTGTGACCTAAATGATGGCTTAAACCCTAAAGTTAATATTCATTCGATTAATTGTTGTTGTGATTTCAATGATATATGTAGGATAATTGGAGATTATTTTGCACTTGTGTAGCTTACAAACAAGGCAAGTTCTTTAACTCTACTTTTATAATCGTTCAAGTTCCTATACCTTAACTCTTTACGTTGAGCAAGCTTTTGAACTTCATTCTTTTCATATTGAATGCATGTTTCCATTTCTAAATCGTTATTGTTCAAGTTCTTAAAATTGAGCAAGCCTAATTTATCTTGAATATGTTTGTACAAGCTCTTATAACTAATTCATTATATCAAGCAAGTTTACTTTCTTAATTATTATTCAAAACACATATTGTTCTAGTACATTGATTCAAATGAGATTGTTCTAACTCTTTTGGTTATAGCATTTTACATGTATATCATGTTTATTCAATTATATATATTGTTGATATCCGATCTTTGACTTTGATAGCCTTATACAGTTACACATTCTTGTGTTAAACCTTTATTGATAGAAATTGAATAGTGTTCTAAAACTCTAGAAACACTGATAAGCTATGTTCCAAACTAAACTTTCTTTAGTGCGGAAATTCCAAATTCAAATTGAGACGAACAACCCTAATACAGGGGATTTTTTGTACGTGTAACGTTTAGATGTTTGTGCACAATACATGGTACAAATGGCTGATCCCCCTAAGTATGATAAGAAGGGTCTGTACAGTCTAATGACTGTTAAGGTTAAGGTAATAATACCTATATACCGGAGACATAATTCGTGGTCTTAAGACCCTCAGACATTGATTTTGAAATTATGTTCTATTCTTAATTCTCATAACAAGTTCATTATTGTTCAGTATTCGTTGTTCACTCTTATATTGTTATCATTATTACTTTATATATCAGTGAGCAATTGTTTGCTCACTCTTGCAATTAACATTGCATCTAAGGTTGAAAGAGTCGATGAGCCATCTATCAGCAAATGGAAGGGCAAGATGCCTAAGAGCTGAAGAATTAATGAAGTTAATTTAAATGTTTTATGTTACAAGACTTATTTTAATATATGATGTATTCTGCAAACAGATGTAATAATTTTAAGGTTAGATTGCCTGGGATTTATTTATAGATGATGATGTAACCCTTTGGCGGGGAAGATTATTGTTTAAGCTATTTAAATTATGTCTTTATCCTTTATTGATGGGTAGATAGATGTAATAATTTTGATAAGTGAGCACCAAATCCTGTGGGAATGAAGTACCTAGATTTAGGGGTGTCATATGTTGGTATCAAAGCCTTAGGTTTTGAACCTTTGGCGGGGAAAGCTTAGGAAGTAACCTTTAAGGAAATAGAAAACATAGAGGTATTTAACTCTTACCGAGTTTTAAGGAATGGATTAAGGTATCCATTGAAGTTAAATAATAAAAGACATTATGTGCTATGTGTTTATAACTTATGTGCTCGCGAGTATCGAAAAATGTTAAGTAAAACTTAAAATATTTAGTTGTCAGGATGTCTAACGAATGAGGATCCAGTCCATCTAGAGAGGTGATACCTCAGATACCTAGAAAGGATGAACCTCAAGATATTCATGTAGTGCCGGAGCAGTTGATTCAGGAGGATGTGCTTGTGACCGATCCCGAGGAGGATAGTTCTAAAGCGGTAGAGGAGGATGATGAGGAAGAGGATCCTGAGGAGTTTCCACCAAACTCCATATCAGCGGAGATGTATGATGCTTTGTATGACCGTAACATAGAGTTACAAGACAAGGTCGAGCAGCTGAAGGAAATGGTTGAGATGCATCACACTTTGATAGAGCAAAAGGATGCAAAGATTCAGGAACTCGACTCGAAACTTGGAAACACGGAGTGGGACTTAGTTCATACAAAGGGTTAGCATGAAGACCTGTTGGTAGTACACGAGAAGATGAAGACTGACATGGAGAAATTAAAAGATGATTTCAAGGAGGAGTCAGCTAAGCGTACAAGAGCAGAGGATGCTTGGATGAAGGAGACTCAACGTGCAGACCATGCTAAAGCTAATGTATAAGTGAAGAAAGCCAAGATGAAGGAGATGGATTATGCTTTTAATTCAGCGATTGATAGGGCCCAGGATCGAGTCTATTATTACCCACCTCAGTTTGAGAATTCGCCATGGTTCGTGATGGATCACAGAACGGCGTATCATATCATGGAGGAGGAGCGTCGGGAAGCCTTGCGATGCCTTAATATGTCTAGATAGAATAAGAGTGATAATAGTATGAGGTTAATTATATGAATCAATAAATTGTGAATCCCATATCTTGAGATAAATAATGGGATAGTATGAGTATGTAATCCTGAAATGTGTTTACTTCAAGAAAGTGGATGTTATAGCGATTATGATATCTTTATCATGTTTTAAAACGTTATGAATGAATAAAATATTAAAGTTTATTTGAAATGTTATGTGTTAAAGCTTTAATCTTGGAATGTTTAAGTTAAACTTCAAATACCCAAGAAGTTGAGTAATGAGTAATAAGCATATATCTTAACAGATAATGCCTCCTAGAAGAAGACAACCGCGTTAGCAAGCACTTCTAGAGGGGTCTACTAATAATAACAATGAGACCAACGCTAATCCGGTTCAGTAGTTTGTATCTCTATTGACGGGCACACTTACAAATCAACCGCAAGCTCAAGTCATGACTTTCAAGGAATTCAAAGCGGTTGGACCAACAGAATTTTAAGGGTCTATGAATCCAGTGGAGGCCCAAACCTGGATCATGGAAATGGAGAAGGTGTTCGACATTGCTAGAGTTAACGAAGTTTAGAAGACTGCGTTCGTAACATTCATGCTAAAGTCTGAAGCTAGCTATTGGTGGAAAACAAATAAGGTTCGTGGAGGACAAGGAGTGATAGCCTGTGATAGATTTAAGGAGATGTTCTTTGAGATGTACTTTCCAGCGAGTTCTCGTAATCAGTTGGAAGTGCCATTTCTGGAGTTGAAGAAAGGAACTATGATAGTATCGGAATATACTGCGAAATTTAATGAGTTGGCAAGGTTTGCCACATATCAAGTCAATACTGATGAGCGTAAAGTGAGAAGATTCGAACAAGGATTGAAGCCCTGGCTTTACAACAAGGTTTCCATGTTCCAGCTGAACACATTTGCTGTTGTGCTGGAAAAGGCAATTATCGCGGAAGGTGGAAGCGATGCCTTGACCAAGTACAACCAAGAGTAAAAGAAAAGGAAGAATGAGAATGAGAATATGGCGGGTGGTAGTAATGTTAGAAGTAATAGTTAGAAAATGAAGTGGAGCGAGAATTCAACGGCGGGAGGACAACAGGGAAATCAGCAGAAGAAAAAGTTTGAGGTTTGTGCAACTTACGGGAAGAACCATACTGGGGTATGTTTAAAGGGAAATAGAGTGTGTTTCAACTGTGGTCAGGAGGGACATATTGCACCAAATTGTTTTGGTCCGAAGATAGGAGCATGTTTTAAATGCGGTTCGAAGGAGCACATGGCTCGTGATTACCCTAAGAAGCCAGCGGGAAATGCAAGTGGTGGAAAAGGAAACAACAACGGTGGTGGTGCATTGACTATCACTGGACCAGCTCAGTCAAGCCGACCTACTGTAAGGACTTTCAATATGACCATGCAGGATGCTGTACAGTCTAAGGATGTGGTGTCAGGTATCATTCCGATTAATGGTATTAATGCTTATGTACTATTTGATTCGGGTGCTACTTGTTCATTTATATTCGATGAATTTGCTCAGAATTTAGATTTGCCTCAGGAAGAATTAGAATTTTCCTTAAGCATAGAGATTGTGAATAAGGAAGTGATTCCTGTTAGATACGTATATAGGAATTATAGAGTGGATATAAAAGGTCACGAGATGATGGTATATTTGATACCAATTAGACTTGGTGAATTTGATTTTATTCTGGGAATGGATTGGTTATTCAATTATGGAGCAATAATTGATTTCCAGAGGAAGTGTGTTAACCTTATAACTCTGTCAAAGGTTATGTTTTATGGAAGCAAGTTACCTCGACAAGCATGTTGTCTGACGGTGATGCAAGCTAAGAAGTTGTTGAGACAAGGATGTGTTAGATACTTAGCCTATATAGTCGATATGTAGAAGAAGAGTGCAAAGTTAGAGGAGATACCGATCATAAGAGATTTTGCAGATGTAATTCCAGACGATTTTCCAAGTCTTTCGCCTGATCGACAAATTGAGTTCGTGATTGACTTACTACCAAGAACAACCCCGATATCTAAAGCACCATACAGAATGGCCCAGGTAGAGATGAAGGAGTTAAAGGTGCAATTACAAGAATTGCTCGATAAAAAATATATTCAGCCGAGTGTTTCGCCATGGGGAGCACCGATATTTCTCTAAGATAGACTTGAGAAGTGGTTATCATCAATTAAAGGTGAGGCCAGAGGATGTACCGAAAATAGCGTTCAGGACTCGATATGGTCATTACGAGTTTCTGGTTATGTCTTTTGGTTTAACCAACGCACCTACAACATTCATGGACTTGATGAATAGGGTGTTTAAACCATTCTTGGATAAATTTGTGGTGGTGTTTATTGATGATATATTGGTATATTCTAAAACTAAAGAGGAACATGTGGAACACTTGAGATTGACGTTGGAGACGTTAAGAAAAGAGAAGTTATATGCGAAGTTCCCAAAATATGAATTTTGGGTTGAATGAGTACAATTTCTCGGACACGTTATTGATAAGGACGAAATTTCGATAGATCTATCAAAGGATCAAGCTATAATAAATTGGGATCAGTCGAAGACACCGTAAGAAGTAATGAGTTTCTTAGGATCGGTGGGTTATTACAGGCGTTTTATTCAAGACTTTTCCAAGATCGTAACTCCATTGACGAATTTAATTAGGAAAGCCGTTAAGTTTGTTTGGACAGAGAAGTGTGAGGAAAGTTTTCGAGAATTGAAGAAGAGGTTGAGTTCAGCACCTGTGTTGTCGTTGCCTGATGATACATGAAATTTTGTGGTGTATAATGACGCTTCGCATAAGGGACTAGGCTGTGTACTTATGCAAAATGGTAGAGTTATTGCGTATGCATCACGACAGTTGAAAGATTACGAGAAGGGGTATTCGACTCATGACTTAGAGTTGGCAGCAGTGGTTTTTGCCATGAAAATTTGGAGACATTATCTTTATGGAGAGAGGTGCGAGATATATACCGACAATAAAAGTCTGAAGTATATCTTTACACAAAAAGATTTAAACATGCGACAAAGAAGATGGTTGGAGCTGATCAAAGATTATGATTACGAGATTTTCTATCATCCCAAAAAGGTGAATGTTGTTACTGATGCCTTAAGTAGAAAGGGACGTGAGAAGTTAATGATGTTAACTTCTCAGGAGAAGCTAGTGTCAGAAATGGCTAAGATGGAGTTAGAAATTAAATATCCGACTGAATCCGATGAAAAGTTGTTCCAGATGGGAAACAGTTCAATGTTGGTGGATAAGGTGAAAAATGCGCAAATTTAGGATGGAGACTGCGAAAAGATAAAACAGAAGATACTTGAAGGTGAGGGAAACAAATTCAAAATCGATTCGGAAGGGTTACTTCGATTCGAAGGAAGGATTTGGGTTCCGCCAGTACCAAAAATTAAAGAATAAATTCTGAATGAAGCTCATAATTCAAGATATTCGATTCACCCTGGGAGTACAAAGATGTACCAGGATCTTAGACATCATTTTTGGTGGCCGAATATGAAGAGGGATGTGGCTGAGTGTGTGGCGAAATGTTTAACATGTTATAAAGTCAAAGCTGAACATCAAAGGCTAAGCGGATTGTTACAACCGTTGGAGATACCAGAATGGAAGTGGGAGATAAGATAAGCATGTTATCGAATATGAGCCCTTACAGTTTGAAAAAGACTTGTCATATGAAGAAGTCCCTGTTCCAATTGTTGACAGAAAAGAGAAAGTGCTGAGGAATAAAGTGATACCTTATGTTAAGGTAATCTGGAGGAACCACTGTCGACGTCAGGATTTTTATTTGTCCCTTTTCGTTACTTGTTCTTCGATGTTCCCATGTTAATGTGAGATTTGTTTAAAAAAACAAGTTAAAAATGTTCGACATGTATAATGTCGATGATTTGACTTTAAGAGTCGCCAGTTGGTGTATTTAACTGGTTGCACCAACGCAACCGAAAAGGTTTGAACATTGACCCAGTGATGTGACACTGCTAAACGGGTCTGTGAAACCGAGATTCATTTGGGTTCGGGGGCTTGATTATGTGGAGGGAAGGTGTTCGGCGCCCCCCGACATCCGTGTTACCAAGGTGACCGCCACTTTTCAAAGAAACTATAATATGAATGTGTGTGTGTGGATCAATGTGCAATTATTTGAAAGTAGTGTGAGGCCTGATTCACACCTATATACACCAGGTTTGAATTTATAGAAAAATTCAGTTTTAACCAAGATATAGCAATGAAGTTCTATAAAAGAGGTTTTTTCAAACCCTGTGCTCAATAGGAATTGAGACCTTTTCATACTTCTATTTTATTATTAAATGTTCGACTGGTTTACTTTTATTTTTGAGATGTGAGACATCTTCGAGAAAATAATATACAGCAGTGCCGAACTCCTTATGGGCATGACAGCCATCCAAGGAAATAAGTACACTGTAAATAATGTACAAGTTGCTTACAGCTAAAAAAGTCCATCACGAGAACCGAATATAGATTCAGTAGACTGAATCTATGATCACATGATTCCTAGGCTCACATGATACTGCAGTTTATATGGAAAGCAGTAAGCAGTTATATATATATATATATATATATGTATGTGTGTGTGTGCATGATCAGCCACCACGAATCAACTCCATGGGGGATAAAAAAAGTAAATAAAGATGTATAAGCTATCAACCGCCACGAAGTAAACTCCAGGCGGGACGAAATGTAAATAAAGTTGTAAAAGTGATCAACCGCCACGAAGTAAACTCCAGGTGGCGAAATGTAATTAAAGCTGTAAAAGGCCACGAAGTAAACTCCAAACATGAAAGAATTGTATATATATATATATATATATATATATATATATATATATATATATATATATATATATATATATAAAAGCAGTAAACACTCCGAATATAAAATCCAGGCTCATCGGATATGTCCGACAACAATTATATATATATATATATATATAAGTATATATATATATACGGGAAGCTTCAAGAGCATAATTCTTAAATAGCATAATGCCTTAAATAGCATAATTTTATCAAAACGACGTAGTTTTGTAAACACGCGGTGACATTTTTGTAAATACCATGCCACCGCATATTTACAAAAATGCCACCGCGTGTTTACAAAACTACGTCGTTTGATAAAATTATGCTATTTAATGTATTATGCTATTTAAGAATTATACTCTTGAAGCTTTCCGTATATATATAAGCAATAAACGCTCTGGATGTAAAATCCAGGCTCATCAGATATGTCTGACAACAATTATATATATATATATATATATATATATATATATATATATATATATATATATATATATATATATATATATAAGCAAGAGAAATGCTCCGGATGTAAAATCCAGTCTCATCAGACAAAGTCTGACAACCGTTCATATATATAAGTAAACATATACATATATATATATATATATATATATATATATATATATATATATATATATATATATATATATATATATATATATATATATATATATATATAGACATAAATGAAAGCCACGGACCGAAGTTTGGGCATACGCACACAACACGACTTTCAATATGTAGGATAGTGTGTGTCAATATGAAGAGAGAGGCTTTATAGAGTGTAAGAAGGCTTACAGTGGGCTGCCAATGCAGACTTCTATGACTCTAAATGGATAAACACTCAGCTCCCGCCAGTAAATATATGATTGTATATGGGCTAACATGTGTTTAAAAAGAGCAAACACTCAATATAGGGTGTGTATAAAGCCAATTGGACTGGGCTTTCTCGCCTTTTCTCTCCCTAAAATGGCTAGCCCAAGCCTCATATATATATAACTGATGGCCGCAAGTGTACCTGTGGCAGCCTCTGATACACCTGCAACTGGTCGTGGTGCATCCGGGTGTCGCGGGTCCCATCGCCTCGAAGTACGTACACTCGTGCAATGTAATGTCCGCTCGAACTTGCAGAACTTCAATCCGAGCATCCGAACGAGGTGTACAAGACCATCTTCGGACTGTTTTTGTCGAGAGTTACACAATGACATGGGATTTGCCCTTTTTGATTCCAAGAAGATGGGTCTATGACCGAAATAACATTCTCGGGTTCCCGTCAGGCAATTCAGTGAGCTGTTTCACGTAGTTTTTGCTCCGAAGTTAAGATATGAATCTTGTGGGACTAATTTTTAATCAATTTGAGTTGACATGAGTGTATTTGATTTGAAGTGAATTTGAGTTGGTAAAATGACCATTTTTCCCCTCCCGGGGTTATCTCCGATTTTCGCACAGTTGTAGTAAATTTTTCCCAGGGTTATCTCTAAGATGGTCATGATGTTGACTCTGAATGTACTCAGGGTTATCTCTGAGGTTGGAATTGATGTTTTGGTCCTCGAGGATTACCTCTGGAGTGTGAAAAAGATGTTTTTGCCGTCCTGCACAGTTAATAACAGGAAAAGAAAATTTCGAGTGTCTACAACCACAATGCTGAGGAAGCTACGTGGGAACTTGAAATTTTATGATGAAGAATTATTCTTAGTTGTTTGCTTGATTTTGTATAGCGATTCTGGGGACATTACTATGACCCGATCATGTTTACTTCCCTCGTATCATTTTGCAATGAAAGGTTAGTTTTGACATTTTGTTGATCAGGTTGTTGGACCACAATACTCCCACTTTCGGTCAGATTTTGAATTTTATGCTTTAAAGACCAACAATCTTGTGTATCGTGTCCTGGAGATCCTGAGTGGTAAGCACATATTTGGCTTGGATTGTATCTTTTGCTCCCTGGTTCCAAAGGTGGAGCCAATTCGGTAATTTACTTATGATCCATCAATATCGCCAAAACATTTTCAAGAGAATCACCTAGTGGAGTGAACACCCGATTTTCTGTTCTCTCAAATTTTCTTTTCCTGTCCTAGAATTGGTTAAATGCAGTATGTTGTTAAAATGGCAGATTGTCTCAGTTTTTCCAAATGGGGGGACTGTAGGTTGGTCTACTAGATTGCCCCTGTACAATAAGGGATACGTCTTCACTGCCTTTATCGGGTACCCCCTTGGGATCGCTCGCACCATCTCTACGATTTCGCCGTGTTTGATCATTTCTGAGAATGGCTTTCCTATGCCTGCTAGGGTCCTCTCATAGTAAGGCACCTCTTGAATGTTAGTAAATGTCATTACCATTTCAGTTTTCGTCATTGATGGAATGATTTGCGCTGTGAGATGTCTCCACCTTTGGGCATATTCTTGGAAAGATTCAGTACTTTGCTTTTTGACTTTAGTCACTTGGTATCGATCAGGTGCCATTTGTGACTGAAAACTGTATTGACTTAGAAAAGCGTGGGCCAATTCTTCCCAGTTGTGGATTTTGACATTGTCAAGTCTGGCATACCATGCCTTAGCTTCTCCAGTGAGACTCTTTTAAAAAAGCTGCATTCTGAGGCTTTCATCTTCAGCATAAGATCCCAGTTTGCCAATGTACACTTTCAGGTGCGTATAGGGATCGCCTTCCCCATTGTACTTTTCAAACTCTAGGACTTTGAATTTGGTAGGATATCGAGCTCCTGGGAATATGCAGAGATTTGAATAAGTGACACTCCTATAATTTCCAATCCCTTTGATTGACCGGAAGGTCTCCTCCATTTGTTGGACATTCTTTCTTAGATCCCTAGTTTCTCGATCATCCCTGAGATTTGTGATTTCTTTATTGGAATGAGGTTTAGGTATCTGGGTTTCTATATTTTTGCCAATACCCTGATTGCCCCCTGGTGTGGATGACTCTTGTTGAGTAGGCATTGTTTGGCGCTGGATTCTTCCATGTGCCGAGGATTCTAGGTGGATGGGTATTTGGGTACCCTGAATGGATTGGTGTAGTTCTTTGAGCATAACACCCAACTCTGTAATTTGATAGCTTAATCTTTCAAACTCCTCGCGAGAAACAGGATTCGACTGGTCAGATGAAGACATTATTGGCTGTAGGCTCGTGGCCTTTTTGGATTTTGAGCGGGTAACTGGCCCAATTGCTTCCCTACAAAAGACTTATGTAGTTTAGTCTTAGGGATAATGTAAATGTTATCATAACATGTCCGTTTTAGGAATATTGTCCTGTAAAACTGGGTGTTAATTGATAACATGCATGCACAGATAATCTTCATATTTTCCATTACATAAAGATGAACATGGAATAAAATTACAAGTAAATGCTTTTACAAGTAATTTAAAATGGAAAGCATGAAGAGACTTTTCTCTGCGTTTGGTTTATCAGAGGTTGACCTATCTTAGGTTTACTCTCGCGGCTTTTTGGCATGATGGTTCCTAGATCATCGCAATCTACTTGGCGGGAAGTTAATCAGGTCGTTCAACTGGAGCGAATCTGAGTGGTGTTTTTCCTGAGCCCCGGGGAATTATTCTTCCCATGAGTCCAGTAATTAAACACCGATAATATAGCCTCCTGATGGAGGGACCACACAACATATATTCACATACAACGTGTCTCACCGTTTATGTAAAATGATGACATGTGCGAAGCACTAATATCACAGATAGATATTTAGCAGTGCAGTAATTAAGATGCATTTGTACACATTCATCAAAAATGTAAATGCAACATTCACACACAAGCATATAACAGTTTTGAAAAGCTTGTAATAGCGATTTAAGCCCTCTTACTGGAGTCCCCAGCAAAGTTGCCACCTGTCGACGTCGGGATTTTTATTTGTCCCTTTTCGTTACTTGTTCTTTGGTGTTCTCATGTTAATGTCAGATTTGTTTGAAAAAACAACTGAAAAAGGTCTGACATGTATAATGTCGACAATTTGACTTTAAGAGTCGCCAGTTGGTGTATTTAACTGGTCGCACCAACACAACCGAAAAGGTTTGCACATTGACCCAGTGACGTGACATTGCAAAACGGGTCTGTAAAATTGAGATTCATTTGGGTTCGGGGGCTTGATTATGCGGAGGGAAGGTGTTAGGCACCCCCTGACATCCGCGTTGCCACGGTGACCGCCACTTTTCAAAAAAACTGTTATATGAATGCGTATGTGTGTGTGTGTGTGGATCAATGTGTAATTATTTGAAAGTAGTGTGAGGCCTCGTTCGCACCTATATACACCAGGTTTGAATTTATAGAAAAAATCAGTTTTAACCAAGATATAACAATGAAGTTTTGTAAAAGAGGTTTTTTTAAACCCTGTGCTCAATAGGAATTGAGACCTTTTCATACTTCCATTTTATTATTAAATGTTCGGCTGGTTTGCTTTTATTTTTGAGATGCGAGGCATCTTCGAGAAAATAATATACAGTAGTGTCGAACTCCTTATGGGCATGACAACCATCCAAGGAAATTCGTACACTGTAAATAATGTACAAGTTGCTTACAGTTGAAAAAGTCTATCACGGGAACCGAATCTAGTTTCGGTAGACTGAATCTGTGAACACATGATTCTTAGGCTCACATGATACTGCAGTTTATATGGAAAGTAGTAAGTTGTTATATATATATATATAAGCTGTAAATATATATATGTATGTGCATGATCAGCCACCACGAAGCAACTCCATGGGGGATTAGAAAAGTAAATAAAGCTGTAAAAGCGATCAACCGCCACGAAGCAAACTCCAGGCGGGACGAAATGTAAATAAAGCTGTAAAAGAGATCAACGGCCTCAAAGTAAACTCTAGGCGGGACGAAATATAAATAAAGTTATAAAAGGCCACGAAGTAAACTCCAGACCTAACAGAATTGTGTGTGTGTGTGTATATATATATATATATATATATATATATATATAAATGCACCGGATACAAAATCCAAGCTCATTGGATATGTCCGACAACAATTATATATATATATATATATATATATATATATATATATATATATATATATATATATATATATAGAAAAAAGACATCTATTAAGATCTAATCGCCCAATTGAAAAGGAAAGAGATAAGATAGTAAATAGATGGAAAAGATTTATTTAAATGAAGAAATTAATATTATTTTTTACGACTGGTATTAACAATATCAAAGTAAATGTAATGTTATTAGTAAAACTCAATGGATTAAAGAAGACAGATCTAAAGTATCGTCTAGTCATCCTCCTTTAGAGACAGTTCTAATTCTAGTTAAAAACACTTCAGTTATCGCTAGTCCTTTCAATATTCCTGATGGAACTAATGATGATAAAAACATAATTGAACAATTAAATTTTATTAATCAATATATAGCAACAGTAGGAAAACAACTAGATAGGATTGAAGAAAAATTTGAAGAAAGTATTATTAAAAAACCCGATTCAAAGATTGAACAGCCTCTAATTAACTAACCAGAGAACATATATAATTTAGGTTTACCTAATAAAGAAAGTGAATTGGTCCAATCTATTGAAAAATTATTTATAAAACTTAAAATATAACCTGGTCCAAGTGGAACTATTGTTGTTATCGATCAAGTGTAATCTGATGATGATAACGAAAGTTCTTCTGATCACTCTAATCACTCATCTATTTCAAACCTTAATGAACAACTAAATAAATTAACTGTCAATAACACAAGTATTACCAGAAATTGGTACTCTAGACCAACTCCTCCGGATCTACAGTTCGAAGAGAGAAATCTAGATAAACAGTTTTCTGTGTCCTCTAATAAAATTTATGAATGGAATATAGATGGATTTAGTGAGCAAGAAATTCTGAATAAACCAAATCACATGTCAATGGTAGCCAATAGCTATATCACTAAATTCAACATTTTATCTCAACCAGATATAGTTGAATTATTAGCTAGTGGATTTACTGATATTCTCAGGTCTTGGTGGGAAAAACATCTCACAGAAGACATTAGAATATCCATAGTTCATGCTATCCAAAGAGATAATGAAAGCAATCCCATCTTTGATGAAGATGCTGGTATTAGTCTTCCTGATGGAGTTAATACTTTAATATTTACTATAATTAAACATTTTGTTGGAACCCCTAGTAATATTACAGAAAGAATTCATGATCAATTAAGTAATCTTATGTGTCCCACTCTAAGTGATTTTAGATGGTACAAAGATGTATTTACTTCTAGAGTTATGATGAGAAATGACAGTAATAAACCATTTTGGAAAGAGAAATTCGTTAATGGTTTACCATCTTTATTTACTCACAAAGTTAGAGAAGAATTAAGTAAATATATATATATATATATATATATATATATATATATATATATATATATATATATATAAACAAGTAAACGCTCCGGATGTAAAATCCAGGCTCATCAGACAAAGTCTGACAACAGTTTGTATATATAAGTATATATATATAGAAAAGCAAGTAAACGCTCCAAACATAAGTCTAGGCTCAATCGAGGCATAACTCCATAATGTTAGTCCGTATAAATATATATATATATATATATATATATAAGTATATATATATAAGTATATATATATACAGACAGAAATGAAAGCCACGGACTGAATTCTGGGTATACGCACACAACACGACTCTTAATGTGTAGGATAGTGTGTGCCAATATGAAGAGAGAGGCTTTATAGAGTGTAAGAAGGCTTACAGTGGGCTGCCAATGCAGACTTCTATAACTCTAAATGGATAAACACTCAGCTCCCGTCAGTAAATATATGACTGTATATGGGCTAACAGGTGTTTAAAAAGAGCAAACACTCAATATAGGGTGTGTATAAAGCCCATTGGACGGGGCTTCCTCGCCTTTTCTCTCCCTAAAATGGCTAGCCCAAGCCCCATATATATAGGACTGATAGCCACAGGTGTACCTGCGGTAGCCTCTGATACACCTGTGGCTAGTCGTGGTGCATCCGGGTGTCGCGGGTCCTGTCATCTCGAAGTACGTACACTTGTGCAATATAATGTCCGCTCGAACTTGTAGAACTTTAATCCTAGCATCCGAATGAGGTGTACAAGACCATCTTTGGACTACTTTTGTCGAGAGTTATAAAATGACATGGGATTTGCCCTTTTTGATTCCAAGAAGATGGGTCCATAACCGAAATAGCATTCCTGGGTTCCCATCAGGCAATCCGGTGAGCTGTTTCACGTAGTTTTCGCTCCGAAGTTAAGATATGAGTCTTGTGGGACTAATTTTGAATCAATTTGAGTTGACATGAGTGTATTTGATTTGAAGTAAAGTTGAGTTGTCAAAATGACCATTTTCCCCTCTCGGGGTTATCTCTGGTTTTCGCACAGTTGTAGCAGGTTTTTCCCAGGGTTATCTCTGAGATGGTCATGATGTTGACTCTTAATGTACTCACGGTTATCTCTGAGGTTGGAATTGATGTTGTGGTCCTCGAGGATTACCTCTGGAGTGTGAAAAAGATGCGTTTGCCCTCCTGCACAGTTAGTAACAGGAAGAGAAAATTTCGAGTGTTTACAACCACAATGCTGAGGAAGCTACGTGGGAACTTGAAAATGTTATGATGAAGAATTATTCTTAATTGTTTGCTTGATTTTGTATAGCGATTCTGGGGACAGAATCTTGTTAAGGAGGGAAGAGTGTAACGAATAATTTTTTCGAGTTGTGATTCTAGGGACAGAATCCTTTTAAGGAGGGAAAGATGTAACGATCGAGAAATTTATAATTTAATTTAAATATTTATTGAATTAAATAAACATTTTAAATATTTTATTTACTGAGAAAAATAAATAATTGATGAATTGTGTTGAATTAATTTAGTGACTAAATTGATTAATATTGATAATTTTATTTGAAGGATTTAATTTAAAGAAAATAACTAAATTAAATCAATTGCTTAAAATTTAAGAAAATAATTAAATTAAGTGAATTATTTAATATTAAATGAAAAAATTAAATAAGGTGATATTTCTAACTTATTAATTAAATTAGATATATAATTATTTAATTATTTATTATAAGCATAATTGTAATAAGAATATAATAATTATAATTATAAATTACAAGTTATTTAATGGGTTGCAAGTGTGACAATTGGAAATTATATAATATAAATAATATAATAATAATTTGATTTGGGGGAGTTTTGGTTAGCCAAACAAGGCCTTGTGGTCTTTGGCTTATTCAACCGATGCAAACATTTTATTTTCTAATGGAAGGGAACGTGGTTTATATATTTTTTTCTTCTTCGCGTCTTATTTTTTTGCCTAAGGCTAAGCTAAGAACAGAGAGTTTGTGAGGAAGGGGGAAAACACAGAGAGTTGCTAAGGGATTGAGGGATTTGCTGTGGAAGGGAAATGAATTGAACCCATTCTATAACAATTGCATCAATAATCAAGGAATTAAGGTATAATTGTTTCTAATTTATACGTTTTGATTTGTTAGTAGATATTTCCTGTAAACTATAGTTATGATAGAGTGATACATATACTTGTAAATATGGGTTATATGTTGCTAATCATCATGTATGCTTGTTATTTGTTATCAAATTCATGTAAATTGAGTGTAGGAAGAAAAAGGGAAATAGTAGTGTTTATGTTCTTATTATATGGCTTAGAAAGTACAAAAATTGATGCTCTATATGTGTAGTAATTTGTAGTTTGTTATTGGATTATGTTAATATGTTAAGAAACAAAAAAAACGAAGTTTAAATCATGTAAATTGAATAAGAACCGAGTTCGTGACAATCAAATTCGTTAAAAGTGTAAAAATGAAGAAAATTTGGAAAAACTATGGTCTTGATTCCTCAAAATGGTGTATATGTAATGTTTTGTATATAGAATGGTGTTTAGCATGTATAACTATAATATGTCAAAGTTTTAGATGTTGAATTTTGGTGAAATTCTGTTGAATTGGGATTTTTGGCCTTTAGCAGTGTATTAGTTCGCGTCTGTAAAAGCTGAGTCTGGTGCATCGCGCGACCGCTCTGCCTGGCGCGCAGTTGTCGCGCGGGAGCACAACATTTGGGTGCGGGCGCGCGGAGTCGCGCGGGCACGCGATAGCCCAGTATATTACCCGCGCGGCCGCGCGAGTTACCAGTCACAGACACTGAAGTCTGTTTAATTGCAATTTGTGTGTAACGGGTTTGGGTTAGTTTAACATGCATATAGAGGGTACTAAAACATTAAGTGAATTATAATAACAGATTCCAATGTGTTATAATGCATAGCGTAAAGACTTGAAATAATTATTTAAATAAGTTCTAAAATGAAACCAAATGTGATGTTTTTAAAGTTAGAGATGAATGATTAAGTTATATTGGCTTGTAATGAGATTTCAGATTCGTTAAGTATATTTATCCTACGTGGTTAGGTGCTAGGTTAGGGTTCTGACCTAAATGATGGCTTAAACCCTAAAGTAAATATTAATGCGATTAATTGTTGTTGCGATTTCAATGATATATGTAGGATAATTGGAGATTATTTTGCACTTGTGTAGCTTACAAACAAGGCAAGTTCTCTAACTCTACTTTTATAATTGTGCAAGTTCCTAAACCTTAACTCTTTACATTGAGCAAGCTTTTGAACTTCATTCTTTACATATTGAATGCATGTTTCCATTCCTAAATCGTTATTGTTCAAGTTCTTAAAATTGACCAAGCCTAATCTATCATGAATATGTTTGTACAAGCTCTTATAACCTAATTCGTTATATTGAACAAGTTTACTTTCCTAATTATTATTCAAAGCACATATTGTTCTAATACATCGATTCAAATGAGATTGTTCTAACTCTTTTGGTTATAGCATTTTGCATGTATATCATGTTTATTCAATTATATATATTGTTGATATCCGATCTTTGACTTTGATAGCCTTGTACAGTTACACATTCTTGTGTTAAACCTTTATTGATGGAAATTGAATAGTGTTCTAAAACTCTAGAAACACTGATAAGCTATGTTCCAAACTAAACTTTCTTTAATGCGGAAATTCCAAATTCAAACTGAGACGAACAACCCTAATATAGGGGATTTTTTCTACGTGTAACGTTTAGATGTTTGTACACAATACATGGTACAAAGGGATGATCCCCATAAGTACGATAAGAAGGGTCTGTACAGTCTAATGACTGTTAAGGTTAAAGTAATAATACCTATATACCGGAGACATAGTTCATGGTCTTAAGACCCTCAGACATTGATTTCGAACTTGTGTTCTATTCTTAATTCTCAGAACAAGTTCATTATTGTTCAGTATTCGTTGTTCACTCTTATATTGTTATCATTATTACTTTCTATATCAGTGAGCAATTGCTTGCTCATTCTTGCAATTAGCACTGCAGCTAAGGTTGAAAGAGTCGATGAGCCATCTACCAGCAAAGGGAAGGGCAAGATACCTAAGAGCTGAAGAATTAATGAAGTTAATTTAAATGTTTCATGTTACAAGACTTATTTTAATATATGATGTATTTCGCAAACTGATGTAATAATTTTAAGGTTAGATTACCTGGGATTTATTTATAGATGATGATGTAACCCTTTGGTGGGGAAGATTATTGTTTAAGTTATTTAAATTATGTCTTTATCCTTTATTGATGGGTAGATAGATGTAATAATTTTGATAAGCGAGCACCAAATCCTGTGGGAATGAAGTACCTAGATTTAGGGGGTGTCACAGTACAGAAAACAACTACAACTTCATTATTGTAATTGTCGTGCAAAATACGACAACACATATACTGTGAGTTTTAATACCAACTGTGACTCTCATCCCTTTACTTGGATATCACCTCACATTGATACATTATATAAAGGTACTGTCAATAACTATTTTAGAAATTAAAATCTTTGGAAAATGCTCAAGGAAACCTTCGTAGATAGGAGGCCATGCATCTAAGTTATCATAAATATCATATGACTCGAGAATTATCCTTGGTTGACCCAATAGACCCCAAAGAAAAATAAGAAGATTGCTATCAAGTTCTTTCCAATGGTGAGTCTTCTCTTGACATATAATTATCTCCATTGTCTCTAATTGAGAATTATACTTCAACCAAACTCCAAGATTATATAGGTAGTGCTCGGAGATATAATCAGCAAGTGCATGTGTACAACCCTATCTTATGATAGCACAAAGTAGTAGGTCATTAGACATCTTGTATGATAGTGGCAAAACCCCTTCTAAAGTTGGGTTCACCTCACCCTATTCGGTTTACCAAAATCAACGGTTAAAATGACGTATAAAATAAGACAAACTTATTTAAAATTCTTGATAAAATTATTTCCATACTGTTTTAGGGGAAACCTCAACAGCTATAGACCACCGTTATATTCCCCTGTTACCCCCGCTCGACCCAGCTACACTCTTATTACCTGAAAGGAATTGTGAAGCAAAAGGGTGAGCACAACTAGCCCAGTAAAGAATATCATGACTAAAGATAATTAAATTATCAATAGCCTTCATCAGTAATAAATCAGAGGTTTAGAACATATGGTAGATGATAAAACTTTTCAACCATAGTTACAGCGGAACGATCAATCCATTAGAAGAGTCAAATAGACCATAAGATCTATTATCTTTTCTATGTTAAAAGTCCACCAACAATGTTTTATCCCTATAACATCAATCAACAGTTTCTGTCCACAATCACGTGAATAAATCATAATCATACTTGTAGTTCTAAATTCCTTTTCTCATCCAGGACGAAGATAATTTTCATCACTTGTCTTTACCTGAAACATCAAAGATCATGGTTATACCAAATCACACTTCCTGTTCATAATCATACTAATAAATTCATCTTTACACTATGAGCAAAAGATATTCATCAATAGTTCATCTTTGCACTACAGGCCAAAGATATTCATCAACAGTTTATCTTTGCACTACAAGCCAAAGATATTCAATAATAGGTCATCTTTGCACTACGGGCCAAAGATATTCAACGACATGTCATCTTTGCACTACAGGCCAAAGATATTAATATCTCAAAGAAATATATAATCATTTCAGAATTTATATAAATAATAATTATAACCATGTTGATCAATTCACCTTTGCACTTAAGCTAAAGATAATCATTTATAAATTCAATGGTAATGATCATACCAACCAACAATTCATCTTTGCATTACTGGCCAAAGAGAACCCATAGTCACGATCATACCAATAATCTACACATCTTTACACTCAAGTGAAAGAGACATTCCATTAGCAGAGTTATAAAAATGTTATATACGATAATAAAAACAATATGATCAAAACATGGATTTAATTTCAAGAGCAATATACATAAATCAACGATAATTTGGTCAGAAAAAGAAACCAATTTTGTCGTAAATAGTAACCCGTGAATAGTAACCCGTGAATAATAACTCATGAATAGTAACTTATGAATAATAACTCGTGAATAGTACTTTATATTCGTACATAGTATCGTATACGTAAATAATGTCATATACATAAATAGTGCCATATACATGAATAGTGCTGTATACGTGAATAGTGTCGTATACATGAATAGTAACCTCGACATGAAAAGGTAAAAATTTCATAATAAAATTCATACCAATATTTCGGTATAATGATATTGAAGAAATAACATCATTTACAACGAAAATAACATCTCTTACCTCAAAAGAACAGTAATTCTGACTGGAATATCAGATGTAATGCCGAAGGAAACTTGCACTGAATAGTAACTCTCAAAGTATCTAAATACTTACAAAAAATGCTCGATAATATAGAGAGAAAGAAAACTTATGTTTCTGATGTGATTTTCAATTCTAACCGAAGCACATATTTATAGGAAAATGCTAGAATGCAAAAAGAGACTAAATTAATAAAATAATATTTTTTTCCTTCTTTCTATGCTCACCCGTTTTGAAAACTGAGCATGCCATCTTGGAAGAATTTTTAGCCCACATGTTTTCAAAAAAACAAAAGTTGGTCCCACACACAAAAAAAAACATTTAATTTTTGAAACTTCTACAATTCATAACAAATAGCCCTTTTATTAGAAATATATGAATTTTATGTCCATTCCATAGGAAATCGAATTCTCTACAACTTTGCAGCTTTAAGTTTTTCCAAATTCCAAAGAGAAAATATTTGAAATCCACACACGGATGATTTTTAATACCTCCATTCTGACAAAATACTGATAAAACACCTCAATATTAATTCCTTCATTTATATCCCCATAAAATAAATATTTCCTTATCAATAATTAATTATTCACAAATAATATTACAGAATCAAAATAATGACAACCATGTCGTTCCTAGGAAAGAAGGGGGCTTTCTGATAAGGATTTCTCCTTACTGTCGTGCAATTAAATGACCAAACCCCTTTTCTAGACAAAACTTCCTTAGACATTGCCAATAATGATATCTAATAATATTATTCAATTAATATGAATAATTGATCTGATAATGGAAAATACTATGCAATGACAATTTTTGAAACAACAATAGCATAAAATATCGACGTAGTAATTATTGAATCAATAAAATAAAATATTGAACAGTAATTATTGTAATAATTATTGAGTAGTGCCTTCTTACGTAAGAATCAGTAATCCAATAATATTGTGCAATACCGTGTGCTACTGTGCAACCACGCGTATTACTGTATTTTAACAACTAGGTATTCCAACAGTGTTAACGGTAACAACTATGCCATTATTTATAAAAACTTAAACTTCGTTTTTCTCATCCGAAAATTATTCTGTTATGTGGCTCACAAATGGTTGAGCCGTCGTACGAATATTCCCCGACAACAAGAATATTCCACGACCAAACGAATATTCCCTTATAATAATGAATATTTTATAACCACTTGCTTATTTTGAAATATTTATATATATCACCCTTAACTTTAAACTTTTATCAATTTAACTATTTACTAAATAAAAAAATTGAATACTTTTATTTCATAAAATTTGGGGTCTTACATCTTTAATTTATCTACATGGTGTTATTTTTATAATATGTGACAAACCCATAAATTTAAGCAATGCTTTTAGAATCATGATAAGATCATGCTAATGAGATCTAAATTCTTAGATAGCTTAAAACTAAAATTGTCCCCAATCGTGGGATTACTATAAATGCGATTAGTAAATCTGGATAGATTGGTACATACGTTGCTTGCTCATTGGATGAGTATGATTGATCTCATGATCAATTGTGTGGAGATACTAAAGCAAGTATATAGGTGCTTATATGAGAATAAGTTCACTGAACGTGGCTCACTAAGGAATACCTAATGGAGTTTTACTTGCATGTCAATAGGAATTCCTGTAGTGATAGTAGTACAAGTGATCCTTAGACTTGAGATCATCATAGTATCTTGTGTATGATGAATTATACTTTAACATATTCCTTAAGACCCTTAGGGTATATCAAAGGGTATGCTTGAGTATAATAAGTTGTACATTAAGATAATGAATGATTAACAAAGAATATACCAATTCTAGTAAAAGCAGAGAAATGCCCTATGTGATTCTATAAATGACAACCCTGTAATCACTGGCCAAGGCAGAATAAAATTAGAAAGGAGTTTCAAATTTGCATTATTTGGAGTTGTGCATTTAAGAATCGAAATATATAGAATAAAATAAAATAAGACTTAACAATAATTCCATATCTTATATTTAATTGGGACATTATATGGTGGAAGAATTGAATTGTACGGTAACTATTTACTCAAAGGTTCTTTTAAGATTAATGTTAAAATCTATATTATATAAAAAGTCGTTGATCACTAAGGAGGCTTATCCTTATTGTAGAATAGATATTATTTATTTAAATGAATTAATATATTAATTTATTTATTTAAATAAGATTAAAATTGTTCTAATTAATTTATTCACAACCCGTTTAATATGAACAACCTAAAGGGTCACACCATAAAAGGAAGAATATTTATTTAAGAAGTAAATGACATAATCGTAATTATATGTTAAGTGTATTTAATTTAATCTATGATGATAGAATAAATTAAATAGCGTAATATTTATTATTTAATATTTTTGAAATATTAAATATAAATTAATAAGAGGAGTCTTATTATTATTATTATTATTACTATTATTATTATTTAATTCATAAAGGAGTTTGGAATTAATTATTAAGAGTACTCTCATATATTCCTAATAAGATTAGGAGGCTAATTAATTCAAGGAGTTTAATTAATTAAAATAAAACCTAATTTCTTAATTATTAAGGAGGGTTGCTTACATATATAAATAAGAAGAGTCTTATTATGGGAGAGGATAATGTTTTTCACAACACACTTAATTCCAAGAGTTGAGAGAGTACTGACATATTCCCTGGAGAGAAAAAACTAGAGTTTTGTCTAACACCCATCTTCTTGAATACTTGTTCTTCCTCAGTGGATCACCTCTAGAGGCCAAACACTTGGGTGACTAACGTTTATAAAAGGAAAAAATCAAACCTGGTGGATTCAAGTTGAATGTGAAAAGGAATTAGAGGTGAACTCATATCTCAAGAAGCTAGTTTCTACAAGGTTGTGAATCTGATCTTCATCTCTTTTTTATTGTTTGATATTTATGCACAAAGTATGATCATGGTGATGGGTTTGTATGAAAATTTTAAATTCCTATTTTATTGCGCTTCCGCACCTTTTATGTAATTTGATTGCATGATTGCACTATATACAATCCTAACAGTCCATGCAAATTTAAGACCAGAATCAGTATTTTGTCCAGAGATAGTAGTAGTAAGCTATAATGAAAGTTAAGTTGATCATTTCTAGAGAATAATAGTAGGGGAAATGAGTTAAGGAATTAAACTACTTCTCTATTTTCAAGATGAAGCCTTCAAATTTTAGAAATCAAAATAGAGCATGTGAAATAAACTAAAGAGCCAGCAAGCTGATAATACAAAAACCTGATCAAACATACAAAAACACAAAGGATATTTAAAAAAGAAAAGAAAAAAGAAAACCTCAGATCTAGAATATAATCCACTTTATACAAATTGTGCCTAAAAACCCAAACAATTATATAAAGCAAAGATCTAAGATTATCAATCGATAAATACCTGATGGATCTCATAATGTTATTGCAAAAGATACCAATTATATAATCTTAACTTAAATTTCTAAAATAATCGTGATAATAACATTTGGATCTTACCAAAACTCCGACCGATAATAAATGGCAGAACAAAAAAATGAAATTTAAAATAACCAAGCTCATGAAATAGAACAAATAACATATTCATATAAGAAAATCTCTATCTATTCAATGTTTAAAGCTAACAAAGATATATTTAGATTAAACAACATGCATAATATATAAAAATAAGAGAAGCACTTGATACCTGGAGGAAATTTGTAAGGAACAAGCTGCTGTTTAAGCTCAATCAAACAGAATATACAACTAAGTTGGTGAATACATAAGGAGAAACTAGTATTCTCAGTGTTACCACTGTGAATCAGTGAGTTATATACGGATTCTTATGAATAGAAAGAGCAGAAATTCAGATAGAGGGAGGGAGATTTCAGAGAGAAAGGGAATGAAATCTAGAAGATATTAAAGAGAAGGAATATTAATTCAAATTTCACAAGATCCAATACATCAATGTTCACACACTTATATCTCAGTATGCACGCATTGTAGCAGCCCCGAATCCGGGACCCGAATCTCCGCGGATCCGGTTCACTATAATTTCTATAACTGTTTGCGGAAGATATAAACATAAATTGTTTATACATTAAACTTACACATAATCCCCAAGGTCGAGTAACCTTAACTTTTACACAATTCATAAACTATCTAAAATACAACACATTTTTCAAAATAAGCTATTACAAACTAGCAGCACTTTATATCCCAAGCTGAACTTGGCATTATCTTTTTCCTGTATCCGAACACGTTCGCCTTATCTGCAATGTTTTATCATGATATAGCAAGGGTGAGCATGAAAGTTACCCATCAAGTTTATATACAACAATATAACGATATATCATGATTGAAGAGTATGAATAATGAGCTTGCTATAATTCATCAATATAATTGAGAACTAGCATGAACAAATTTTTGACTGAACAAGTTTTAAACTTGAACAAACATTTCTGAACCAACTGGTAATGAAGGTGATCAACCTTTCATACCTGACTTATACATGCAAGATGTACAGAGTACAATTTTCATGGCAATCAACAATGATTAACCATAAGCTTGAATAAAACACTCTTAGTAGAGTTAAGTAAAAGAAACTTGCCTGAACTGTTGATTACCGCAACGCAATTTATAACGCTTTACCCGAAGACCTAATATTAATAATATAGATATCCAATATTAGAATATTATCATCACAGTATAATACTGTTATATTTATATACAGGATAACCTAAACACATAACACATAATCTTATAAGTCTATACAGCACATAAAACTTCGTATCGGGTTAGACTATTATGTTTGAGTTGAAACCGACACAATTTTAATATCCCGACGGTCTAGTCAGAATAAATATCGAGTTTAAGTTCAATTAAACTCTGCCTAAGCACTTAACAATTACTTAGAATCACATTTATATGATTTAACACTCGCCTTTTTCATTTCATAAGTCATTCGCTAACACTTAGTAAGTTAAATACTAATTCAGCAATCTGGATTCTAAATCTAGCAACCAAATTTCTAATTCAGCAATTTGGATTCACCAATCCATCAATTCAGTCAACTTATTTTCAATCCAGCAAGCTGTATTCATCAGATTTTCTAATCCAGCAAACTGGATTCACAATTTACACAATCCAGCAAGCTGAATTCTATATCCGTTTTACAAAAATACCAAATCAGTTTATTATTTTCCTATCCTTTTGTCAAACACATATACATGTATTTCATGCATAAAAAGTATTTTTCCATAATTTTCTAACTTCCTTTAGTATTTTTCAAAAATCATTTTTAGTGCGTAGCTTAAGAAATTAGCTACCTCGTGCTCAACTCCAGTAAAGCCCATCTCTTGGAATAACATTATATATGTTAACGTGATGCTCCATTTTAAATTTCGTGGCAATCGGAGTTGTAGAACTCCGTTTATAGCGATTTCCATCGGAAAATCACAAAAATTAGAACGGTCATAACTTGGTCGTTTTAACTCAGAATCAGCTCATTTTTGGACACGAGCTACATAATACTATATATTTTTATTTCCCAAAAGGTCGGATTTTTCCTCACAAGAAAAGTTGACAAAACAGCCCTCACAAATTTCTTGGCAGCTTGTTTTTGTCATTTGGCAGTTTTGGAGTCCTTCACCAAAACTTAAGTAGAATGAAATATATAACTCCGATTAATGATCCATCACTTTTGTTGGATTCGTATCTTTCCAAACTACAGTTTTCATCTATCATAATCCATATTTGGAGATGTTAAGCTCCCGGAAATTATCCCAGAAGTGGCTGGTAAAAACTGTCCTTGTAACAATTTTCTTATCTTTGAGTAGTTTGGGAAAAATTCCATAACTTGCTCAATATTCCACCTAATTGAGTAATTCCAAAGGGATTTTACCCTTAACACATATATCTAGCATCCCAAAAACATAAATCTCAAATATCCATCATAGATTTCAAAAATCCAAAAGCTTGATCACACTTTTAAAAGTTTAACTTTTTTGGAAAATTTCCATTCTTCAATTCCTTTTGATTCCCACCAAATTAACACCCAATATGGTTAATTCTAAACCTAAAACACTCATTAACATGTATATACATAGTTTTTGAGTTTAGAAACAAAGTTTCTTATTTTATTAAACAAGCATCAAACACAATCAAAGCTAAGAAAAATTTAGGTTTTCTATCTTTTGAAAAACCTAACCTCCATTTCATACTTTAGGTCTAACTTTTGATCTTCAAAAAGGTTATATCTAAACAAAAAAACACTTATATACACATAGATCTAAGGTTTTAAATCTCAAGATTACAACTTCAAGTTGTCAAAAATCAAATCAAAACTCAAAGGAAATTAGACTACATAAGTAGAAATTTTTTTGCTATACCTTAGCTTGATTTCTTTTTTCTCCTTCAAAGATGTGAGATGGGTCTTGATTGTATGAAAACCAAAATCTCCTCTCTCTCTTCTCTTGGAACTTCCGAACTCCCTCTCTCTCTCTCTTTCTCTTTTTCTCTTGCAAGAATAATAAAAGTGATGAAAGTGAAATGAGATAGATTTTTATTAAGTGTGGTTTATAATTGTCCAAACCCACTCTTTTTTTCCTCCTTGTTTCATCCGGCCATGTGGTTAATTTGATCCCACTTATTCTTTCTCTCTCCCTTAATAATCATTACATAAGCATGTGGAGTCTAAGTGTGCAAAATGGCACCTTAAAAGGAATGACACATAGCTTAGTTGGTGAACAACTTTTTACACCAACATAAGTTATCATCATTACATTCATCTCCCCTCTTTTTCTTTCACAAAAATTCGGCCAAGTGGCCTTGGATTGCTCCAAGTTTGGCTTCCTTTTTAATGCAATATCTAGTGTCTCCAATGACTAAAATGCCCCTCCTTACAAGGATCAAATTTTGGGTCTTTTTAAATAATGATTGGGCCACCATATTTAATCCCTTTGGACTTTAAGTTGGGCTTGAAATTAATCTATTGGACATAACGAATTAATTCTTTGGGCCATGTAAATCAATCATAGTTCAACACTATTAATATTACCAAATGTCCATCATTCCTTTCCTTTAATTGGGCTGCAAGTTTGGGCCACTCTTAAATCTTTTGGGCTTAACAATAAAAATATTTAGGCCATTCAATTAATGTATTGCTTGGGCCTCTAACCAATTTCATTGGCCAACACTTGGGCTATAAAATATACATAGTCCAAAACCTTAAATTCTTATCCAACCCAAATAATTTAATTAGGGTTTTCACTTCCACAATTATAACATAAATCCTTACTCACAAGCCCATTCATTTCCTTAACCCAATTTAGACTTATTATAATTAGGTTATAAAACTAATTAACTGAGATGTGTAAAATAAATCTCTTAGAATTAGTATATAATTAAATACTATTATTCTCCCACATATTTACACTTAAGCTTTTAACACTTAGCTTTTAAATTCCCAAATTAGGGTTTTAAATATCCGAATTAGGGTTTCGGATTCTCGAAACTAAAATTTAAAGTTTCTGAGTGTACCGTTAGGGTTTCTAACAGTTCGTTAGATTTTTTTAACTTAATAAACATATGATTAACATAACTTTAGGGTTTGCTAAAGTTATAACTTATCTGATCAATCCTTGATCTTAAATCATTACGGTTCACATATGTAATCAAATATACCGACTAGTATTCACTTCGATACTTATCCTTGATAATTCTTCAAAAGAATTTTAAATCTACCATAATCTTATACCTCATTATTAGACTATCACTTATAATCTATCACATAATTCAAGTCTTGTCCAAAACTTTTGAAATTCTTAAAATTTCATTACATAACTGCCAATTCCATACACTTATTTCCTGTCTAGGTCCTAATATTGAATCTTAAATCAATCAATTATGATTTTAAAATTTTGTCCAAATTTCTCGGGTTGTCACATTCACCCCTCCTTATAAGAATTTCGTCCCCGAAATTCACCTTACACCTTACACCTTACACCGTGCACCTTACACCATTTATACTGAGCGATCACACAAGATCTTGAACTTATTTTCTCGGTTATCTATCAAAGATACTCAAACTTCTAGGGTATCTATCAAAGATACTCAAACTTCTCGGGTACCTATCAAAGATACTCAAACTTCTCGGGTATCTATCAAAGATTTACTTTGATACATACGCAAATTCCTCGGGTATCTATTAAAGATACTCAAAACGCGAGCAAAGATCAAATTCACACTAAGTATTCCTGTATTTACAACTCCATCACATTTTTATCATCTCTGCACCAGGTTACATGGTACATGAGTGATAATTAAAAATAAATTTTGATATTTCAAATCATTTGCTTAAACATTCTATCTATTCCTATTATCCTTAACACTTCATTCACACACAACTATACCCAGTTCATAAAACCACACTTATGAGTTCATAACCTGCCACAATCATATGAGTTCACGAACTTTCCTAGACAGACCTTTGGCGTCCATTCGCTGAGGGGTTCATAAAAATTTAATATAACTATGAATCAAGAATGTCACATAAGTTTGAGTTTTAAGAACTCGTACTTAACCTTATATTCTCTACCTATGACCTATCTATTTGTTATACATATGAGAAAGGAATCACCCTCTTAACATGCATATAGCAAACAGCGCGACACAAACATTTCAATGATTATCAGTGCCAGAAACTAAGTGGTTGTCAAACCAAACTCGGCCACTAATCAATATAGAAAGCTAAGCGGATAATTCCCCGCCCATACAAAGAATTGGTCAACCTAACCACTACATCGACCAGGAAGCTAAGTGATTCTAAAACCAAGTACAAATTCCCCGCCCATACAAGGAATCATACAACTCAGCTGCCGACATAAGTCCTCATTGAAATCCCCACCTAATCTTAACACCTTTTGTTTTAATACGAATTCAATTCGTATTCATAATCCATAACTCTTTGATGAGTTTTCATAGTACAATTTTATAGTACAATTGATACACAGCATCTTGCTGTAAACTTTTGAATCATTAGATTGATTCTTTTCCCACATCATAACCTTATCAGATCACGGGGTGATCTTATCGTATATATATTACGATTCATTTCTATGCATTGATCGTTTTGTTTTACGATCTCCTATCCCTGCACTTTTAGTCTTTTAGACTCGTTCTATTCACCATTACTGTTCAACTTTATTATCAAAGTTAGGGAACTCTGTGTCTTTACACGCGCCGAGATTCGTCTTTGAATCTTACCGACCAATTAACTCTATTTGAGTTAGTCTTATCCTAATCACTGCGGTTATTGGTCTCAAATATTCATACCTAAGCTTCATACACAACAGCTCTGATACCAACTGTAGCAGCCCCGAATCCGGGCCCTGAATCGCCGCGGATCCGGTTCACTATAATTTCTATAACTGTTTGCGGAAGATATAAACATAAATTGTTTATACATTAAACTTACACATAATCCCCAAGGTCGAGTAACCTTAACTTTTACACAATTCATAAACTATCTAAAATACAACACATTTTTCAAAATAAGCTATTACAAACTAGCAGCACTTTATATCCTAAGCTGAACTTGGCATTATCTTTTTCCTGTATCCGAACACATTCGCCTTATTTGCAATGTTTTATCATGATATAGCAAGGGTGAGCATCAGCAAGTTTATGTACAACAATATAACGATATATCATGATTGAAGAGTATGAATAATGAGCTTGCTATAATTCATCAATATAATTGAGAACTAGCATGAACAAATTTTTGACTGAACAAGTTTTAAACATGAACAAACATTTCTGAACCAACTGGTAATGAAGGTGATCAGCCTTTCATACCTGACTTATACATGCAAGATGTACAGAGTACAATTTTCATGGCAATCAGCAATGATTAACCATAAGCTTGAATAAAACACTCTTAGTAGAGTTAAGTAAAAGAAACTTGCCTGAACCGTTGATTACCGCAACGCAATTTATAACGCTTTACCCGAAGACCTAATATTAATAATATAGATCTCCAATATTAGATTAATATCATCACAGTATAATACTGTTATATTTATATACAGGATAACCTAAACACATAACACATAATCTTATAAGTCTATACAGCACATAAAACTTCGTATCGGGTTAGACTATTATGTTTGAGTTGAAACCGACACAATTTTAATATCCTGACGGTCTAGTCAGAATAAATATCGAGTTTAAGTTCAATTAAACTCTGCCTAAGCGCTTAACAATTACTTAGAATAACATTTATATGATTTAACACTCGCCTTTTTCATTTCATAAGTCATTCGCTAACACTTAGTAAGTTAAATACTAATTCAGCAATCTGGATTCTAAATCTAGCAACCAAATTTCTAATTCAGCAATCTGGATTCACCAATCCATCAATTCAGTCAACTTCTTTTCAATCCAGCAAGCTGTATTCATCAGATTTTCTAATCCAGCAAACTGGATTCACAATTTACACAATCCAGCAAGCTAAATTCTATATCTGTTTTACAAAAATACCAAATCAGTTTATTATTTTCCTATCCTTTGGTCAAACACATATACATGTATTTCATGCATAAAAAGTATTTTTCCATAATTTTCTAACTTCCTTTAGTATTTTTCAAAAATCATTTTTAGTGCGTAGCTTAAGAAATTAGATACCTCGTGCTCAACTCCAGTAATGCCCATCTCTTGGGCTAACATTATATATGTTAACGTGATGCTCCATTTTAAATTTTGTGGCAATCGGAGTTGTAGAACTCCGTTTATAGTGATTTCCGTCAGAAAATCACAAAAATTAGAACGGTCATAACTTGGTCGTTTTAACTCGGAATCAGTTCATTTTTGGACACGAGCTACATAATACCATATATTTTCATTTCCCAAAATTTCGGATTTTTCCTCACAAGAAAAGTTGACAAAACAGCCCTCACAAAATTCTTGGCAGCTTGTTTTTGTCATTTGGCAGTTTTGGAGTCCTTCACCAAAACTTAAGTAAAATGAAATATATAACTCCGATTAATGATCCGTCAAATTTGTTGGATTCGTATCTTTCCGAAATACAGTTTTCATCTATCACAATCCATATTTGGAGATGTTAAGCTCCTGGAAATTATCCCGGGAGTGGCTGGTAAAAACTGTCCTTGTAACAGTTTTCTTATCTTTTAGTAGTTTGGGAAAAATTCCATAACTTGCTCAATATTCCACCTAATTGAGTAATTCCAAAGGGATTTTACCCTTAACACATATATCTAGCATCCCAAAAACATAAATCTCAAATATCCATCATAGATTTCAAAAATCCAAAAGCTTGATCACACTTTTAAAAGTTTAACTTTTTCGGAAAATTTTCATTCTTCAATTCCTTTTGATTCCCACCAAATTAACACCCAATATGGTTAATTCTAAACCTAAAACACTCATTAACATGTATATACATAGTTTTTGAGTTTAGAAACAAAGTTTCTTATTTCATCAAACAAGCATCAAACACAATCAAAGCTAAGAAAAATTTAGGTTTTCTATCTTTTGAAAAACCTAACCTCCATTTCATACTTTAGGTCTAACTTTTGATCTTCAAAAAGGTTATATCTAAACATGAAACACTTATATACACATAGGTCTAAGGTTTTAAACCTCAAGATCACAACTTCAAGTTGTCAAAAATCAAATCAAAACTCAAAGAAAATTAGACTACATAAGTAGAAATTTTTTTTGCTATACCTTAGCTTGATTTCCTTTTTCTCCTTCAAAGATGTGAGATGGGTCTTGATTGTATGAAAACCAAAATATCCCCTCCCTCTTCTCTTGGAACTTCCGAACTCCCTCTCTCTCTCTTTTGCTCTTGCAAGAATAATAAAAGTGATGAAAGAGAAATGAGATAGATTTTTATTAAGTGTGGTTTATAATTGTCCAAACCCACTCTTTTTTTCCTCCTTGTTTCATCCGGCCATGTGGTTAATTTGATCCCACTTATTCTTTCTCTCTCCCTTAATAATCATTACATAAGCATGTGGAGTCTAAGTATGTAAAATGGCACCTTAAAAGGAATGACACCTAGCTTAGTTGGTGAACAACTTTTTACACCAACATAAGTTATCATCATTACATTCATCTCCCCTCTTTTTCTTCCACAAAAATTCGGCCAAGTGGCCTTTGATTGCTCCAAGTTTGGCTTCCTTTTTAATGAAATATCTAGTGTCTCCAATGACTAAAATGCCCCTCCTTACAAGGATCAAATTTTGGGTCTTTTTAAATAATGATTGGGCCACCATATTTAATCCCTTTGGACTTTAAGTTGGGCTTGAAATTAATCTATTGGACATAACGAATTAATTCTTTGGGCCATGTAAATCAATCATAGTTCAACACTATTAATATTACCAAATGTCCATCATGCCCTTCCTTCAACTGGGCTCCAAGTTTGGGCCACTCTTAAATCTTTTGGGCTTAACAATAAAAATATTTAGGACATTCAATTAATGTATTGCTTGGGCCTCTAACCAATTTCATTGGCCAACACTTGGGCTATAAAATATACATAGTCCAAAACCTTAAATTCTTATCCAACTCAAATAATTTAATTAGGGTTTTCACTTCCACAATTATAACATAAATCCTTACTCACAAGCCCATTCATTTCCTTAACCCAATTTAGACTTATTATAATTAGATTATAAAATTAATTAACCGAGATGTATAAAATAAATCTCTTAGAATTAGTATATAATTAAATACTATTATTCTCCCACATATTTACACTTAAGCTTTTAACACTTAGCTTTTAAATTCCCAAATTAGGGTTTTAAATATCCGAATTAGGGTTTCAGATTCTCGAAACTAAAATTTAAAGTTTCTGAGCGTACCGTTAGGGTTTCTAACAGTTCGTTAGATTTTCTAACTTAATAAACATATGACTAACATAACTTTAGGGTTTGCTAAAGTTATAACTTATCTGATCAATCCTTGATCTTAAATCATTACGGTTCACATATGTAATCAAATATACCGACTAGTATTCACTTCGATACTTATCCCTGATAATTCTTAAAAAGAATTTTAAATCTACCATAATCTCATACCTCATTATTAGACTATTACTTACAGTCTATCACATAATTCATGTCTTGTCCAAAACTTTTGAAATTCTTAAAATTTCATTACATAACTGCCAATTCCATACACTTATTTCCTGTCTAGATCATAATATTGAACCTTAAATCAATCAATTATGATTTTAAAATTTTGTCCAAATTTCTCGGGTTGTCACACGCACAGAGCAACAAATTCTCATAACAAAATTGTAACAGGAAAAGACTAACAAGACCTCAACTATTATAAGCCAAGACTAAACTACCCTTGCCTACTATATCAACCAATTAATAACTAACTATTAACTAACTGTGATTATTAATGAAAGTGCACTTAAAATAATAATCTATGATCTGGAACTGAGGAATGCTTTACAATCCCTCCCATTTGATAGCAGCCTTGTCCTCAAGGATGGAAGTGAGGAAACCTACTATGGAAAATGTCCCAATCTTCCTATGTTGCATCGGAAGGAAGTGTGTTAGACCATTGTACTAACACTTCTACAGTTGTAGCATTATCCTTTTTAACCAACTTCTTATCCAATATAGCCACATACTCCACCAAGAATTGCCTCTGATCATTAATTGAAGGCGGTGTAGGTGAGTTGGAAGAATTTATCCCAATACATTTTTTCAACAAAGAGACATGAAACATTGGGTGTATCTTAGCATTCACTGGAAGCTATAATTTATAAGCCACAATACCAATTTTCTCCAACACCAGGAAAGGCCCAAAATACTTAGGACTCAACTTCCTAAATCTGAGGTGTGTTAAACTGGTTTGCTGATATGGTTTAATCTTCAAGTAAACCAAATCCCCCACCACGAAAGACCTCTTAAATCTTGCTTTATCAGCATAATGCTTTATCCTGGCTTGAGCCTCAACCAAATTCTGTTTGATCAACCTAAGAGAATCAGTCCTGTCCTTGCAAAAACTTCTAGTGGTTAAGTTATATACTTTTCCTTGTTGATGAAAATTAAAGTATGGTGGTTTATAACCATAGAGGGATTCAAGTGGTGAAGTTTTTAATCCACTGTGATGGTGTGTATTATATCAGCATTCTACCATAGGAATCCAGTTAATCCACCCCATTTGTTTCTGTGTCACCATACACCTCAAATAACATTCTAATACCTAATTCAACCGTTCAGTTTGACCATCCGATTAGGGGTGGTAGGCTAAACTCAAGCGTAGCTTAGTTCCCACCAGCTTAAACAAGGATTGCCAGAACAAGCTAATAAAAACTTTGTCTCTATTTGAGACAATTGTAGAGGGAAAACCATGGAGTCTATAAATCTGAGCAATATAAGTGTGAGCTATGTCTTAAGTTGAAAAGGATGTTTGAGTGTGATGAAGTGGGTATACTTGGTGAGCCTATCCACCACTACCCAAATAACAGTGTAACCTTTAGAGTTAGGCAACCCCTCTATGAAGTCCATAGAAATGTATGTCCAAGGAGTTTCCAACACAGCTAATGGTTGAAGAAGACCGGGAATGGCCACTGTCTCTTGTTTCTGTTTTTGGCATGTATCACAACTTCTTATCCACTGGGTTACATCAGCTCTTAAACTTGACCAAAAGAAGTACTTGTTAATTCTTTTATATGTTCCTCTTATGCTTGAATGACCTCCTAGAGCTGAAGCATTAAATTCTGCTAGCAGTTTATTTCATAGTACCAAATCATGTCCCACCACTAGTTTACCCATAAACTTGAGTCTCCCATTATTATAAGAGTAGCCTGACAGAGATTGAGGATCCAAGACTAGTTGATCTATCATATCCTTAAGGCTATCATCAGCCTCCCAAGTAGAAGCTAGTTTTGAGATCCCATGGGGAATAGATGCAGATATGGCTGAGCAATAATAATGGTTAGAATCCTCACCTATTGGTTTGGATAAACAGTCTGCTACTACATTTTCTTTCCCCTTTTTATAGATAACCTCATAATCCAATCCTAGCAGCTTGGTGATCCATTTTTGTTGGTTCACAGTAGACACTCTTTGGTCTAGTAAATATTTCAAGCTTTGGTGATCAGTCTTTATATGGACCTTATTCCCCAGTATATAGTGTCTCCATTTGCTTACAATATGAACTAGAGACATAAGCTCCTTCTCATAAATAGACCATCCCAAATGCTTGGGAGCTATGGTTTTACTCATGAAAACTATTGGTCTGCCCTGTTGCATGAGGATTGCTCCGAAACAATAGTACAAGGCATCAAATTCTATCATAAAAGGTTTTAAAAAGTCAGGCATTGTTAGTGTGGTCCTAGACTTGGTCATTGCATCTTTAAGAGCTAGGAAAGCTTCTGTGGCCATTGGAGTCCAAAGGAATCTGTCTTTCTTTAACAGCTCAGTTAGAGGCCTACTTATGGTTCCATAGTTCCTTATAAATTTTCTATACTAACCTGTTAAACCCAAATCCCCCTTAAACCTCTAAGGTTTTGTGGTTAGGGCCATTTGACCATACAATCTATCGTGTCTGGATCAGTTGAGAACCCTTCCTGAGATATGATATGCCCAAGATTCTTGACCTGTTCCATTCCAAAAGTGCACTTACTTCTTTTGGCATACAAATGGTTAATCTCCAATAATTGTGAAGTCATTTTAAGGTGGCCTATGTGGTCTTCCCAAGTCTTGCTATACACCAATATGTCATCAAAGAAAACCATAATGAACCTTATGAGGAAAGGTTTAAATACTTCATTCATAAGAGACTGGAAAGTTGATGGTGCATTTGTGAGGCCAAATGGCATAACCAAGAATTCAAAGTGGCCTGAGTGAGTCCTAAATGTAGTCTTTTGTATATCAGATTCATGAACTTTGATTTGGTGATAACCAGACCTCAAATCTAGCTTTGAAATCAACTTTGCTCCATGCAGTTCATCCAATAGTTCATCAATGGCAGGGATGGGAAATTTATCCTTAACAGTTTGCTCATTTAAGGATCTATAATCTACACACATCCTCCATGTACCATCTTGTTTTTTAACTAACAGAACTGGAAAAGCATAAGGGTTGTTGCTTGGTTGTATGACCCCAGTCTGCAGCATCTCATTTACTATTTTCTCAATCTCCTCTTTTTGCACATGAGGGTACCTGTATGGATTCATATTTATAGGCTGAATTCCCTCATTCAAGTTGATATGATGGTTATGATTCCTATTAGGGGGTAATTGTTTAGGTTCCTGGAAGACCCCAATAAATTCTTCAAGTAAGGCATCTAACTCATGACCTTCTGGAATTTCATTTTTTTTCTTCTAGAGTCATCCTTGCTGCTAGTAAGGGCATCCTTTACCTGGTTATCATAGACCATTCCAAACAAATACCCAAAATATCAATGGGTGGTGGTATTTAGGATGTTTTTGAATTCACCAGAGGACATTACTTGAACAGTGGGAACCACAAAATCAGATTCACCGTGCAACACCACTAAATTGCCATTCTTAATGAAGGATAGTATTAACTCCTTGAAATCAAATGTGGTAGGATTAAAATCCCTTAACCACTGCACTCCAAGTACATCATCAATCCCACCCAAAGGTAGAAACTTAAAATCATTGCTAAACTCCTCTCCTTGTGCTGTCCACTGAAGGCCCACACATTCCTGATTACTATTAACTTTGAATCCATCATCTACAAACACAATTATTGGTTTAGTAGACTGCATTGTGGCTCTCAATCTCTTGGCTGACTCTGGATCCATAAAGTTATGAGTACTTCCACCGTCAATTAGTATCTTAAGGAACTTCCCATTAGCCATCCCCAAAATTCTGATTGTATTATTCTTACTATGTCTGGACAAGGCATGTAAGGTTATATGAGCCTCCTGTGTACCCCCTTCATCCATAATCTCCTTAGCTTCTAGTTCACCACATACTTCCTCCTCACACTCCTCAACTTCCATCTCAGAAGGAAATAACATGAACAAGTGTGGGGTCTTGCATTTGTGACCAGGGGTATATGGTTTATCATAGGAAAAACACAACCTCTTCCTTCTTTTCTCAGTAATTTGCTCATTAGTCAACCCTTTGATAGGAAGTGATCTGTTATACTCTAACTGTTTAAGAGGAATAACTGGGTTGGTGCTACCAGTTATCACTGGAGGCTTAGCTGGAAAATAACACTGTGTTTTTCCTATGAATTTGTAACGACCCCAAAATTCATACATTAATATTCTCCTTCTCGATCGTTAACAATACAACTTTAATCTATCTCTACATCATTATTCGATACTAAAATTAATAAAGTGCAGAATATTTAAAACTTTTATACATTTCTTTTTGTATTGCCCTAAATCACAACCTTTACATTACATCTCTTCGATTCAAATTTATATCATGAAACATTACAACAAAATGACTATATAAAGTCTTACATCATAAATAGATATCCATGTACACCGGATAACTCAACTTATAATTCAACAACATGTTACATTCAAAATATTAAATACATTTCTCATAAAATATAAGTAATCTTTGTGAATATGAATCCCTATAATTCACTTAGCACATATCCTTACCTTGAAATCTTGACCTGCAAAAATTATTATTTGCAAGAGTGAGCTCGACAGCTCAGCAAGTTCTAACTGTTTTCATGCATCACATAGCACATAATAATATGCCCAACATACATATCCGAATAATTATAGTAACGTGGCATACATGCTTTAATTCACATAGAAAATATAAAGATTGAGTTCTTTAATCAATCATCATTATTTAACCAAAACAATGTAGTCATAAATTGACTTTAACATTTCATGATTACAACATGTATAACATATTATGCTTGCTCACAACACATATAACATATCATGAAATTTAAAACAGTTCATCAAGTCTACGTAGAAAATAGGAACCGAAAGACTTGCTTTGATCGTTGTTTACCAATAATAGATTAACAGCTTACAGCTATCTGCACTTCATGTGTCCTACACAATTATATAATCATACACATTAACTATTAGTCACATAACAATACATAGTAATTATAATGTAAACTCTACTCCACATCTCATAATCCTTCTTGTTAATTAGCACAGAATATTCAATTAGATTGTGTTAACTTTTTGACTTATGTAATATTCAAAATTCATTCAAGTATTTAAGTCTTGCTAGGAATACTTATGGGTTTTATATTAAACCTATTCCATATCTTATAATGTTCATTAACACTTGTCACAACGTTTCGACGTTCATTCGTCACACACCCGAATCGTCTCTCTTGTGTATGCTTAGTGTGCTTATATAACATATCTAATACATCATTTATTAATGTTAATCATCATTATATTTACTAAAATTCATGTTTTATAACTTAGGAAAACATCTTTTACCGTCATAAGCACTACACTTGCATACGTGCATGTCGGACGCCCTCCGATTGCCTCCTAATACATATCAGTCCCAATAATGACCATTTTGACCCTTTTTCCGGACCTCAAATTGAAAATCTTAAAGAACGAAACTTGTAGGGATATTCGTCCTCGTTTCGGATCATATTGAATCACCTCAATCGGAGTCCGTATTAAAAAGTTATGATCAATTTAGTAAAACATGTCCGGTCATTATTTTTTACTTCACAATTTGGCAAAACAGACCACCCCCCCCATCGGGGCGGGGTTTTTGACCTAATAACAGTCCTCCGGGGTGGGTCTAAATGCTATAAACTTGAAATTTCATTCCCTGCTACGAACTAACAAGCCAAAAATCTTTCTAACCTTCATAATTTGAGTTATACATATCCAAATTAGTCCATTTTTCACTCTATGGATTCGTAATTCATAGAACTACAACATACTAGACTTATAACAATTTACAGAAACACTAACTAGCCTAAATCTTGACCCAAAACTTATGTTTATACTAAACTTTCATGTTTTAACATATTTAGCGAATTCATTCACTATGAATTCGTTTCTTAACCAAATATATTCATTCAACTTGCGTTCTTTTCGTTTCTTATCATATTAACACAATCCATCACCAATTTTATAATTATACTATGAATTAAATATTAATTTGATAGTTTCAAAAGCCATTTTTTAGAAATTAATTCACAGAAAATCATTATGAAAAAAATTCCTCTTGTTTATCAAAATTATATGGATTGAATTGCTAGAACAACCATATAACTCATAATATAACCTATATTACACATTACTCATGCTCACAACAAAGATTTAAGAAAAAAATTTCAACAAAACTTCATAATCAAACACTACGAACATGATTTCATCATGTTCATCATATCTTTGTGAATTGAAACTTTTGAACAACTATAAAAATCTCATGTAAACATATCCATATATATATATATACACACTCACACACACATACATATCCCATTCACATATCCAAATTATGAAGTTTCACCAAAAGATTTTTACAAAGAACTCAAAATCTACGAAAACATAGAAGAACGTGATTTTAAAACTTGTTTTTACAACAATTGTATTGTGGAAATCCTTTCATTGCATACAATCAAAATGAAAACATATGAACACCATATATACATATAAATTCATAATCATGAAAACCTAATTTTACAAAGACTAAATACAAAACATCTTAATTTAGTATAAGGGTTAGTTTATACCTTTCTAGGTTGAATTAGGAGAAACGATGGAGATGATGAGAGCTTTTCTTTTATTTTCTCAAGGTTTCCCTTCTTCTTCTTCTTCTTCTTCTTCTTCTTCTTCTTCTTCTCCTTCCTCTTCTTCTTCTCTGTATTCTCTCTTCTTCTCTTTGTTCTTTGTTTAGACTTAGCTTTAGAAAACTAATGTAACTTGGTGTATATGCAATATACATTTAACACATATAATTATAGAATATGTAACTCCCAATATAATTACATATACTAATTATTTAAAATATAAGTTACAAAAATTAGCATTTTAAAAGCCCTAAGGCTTGTTTGGCAAAACCATATTATTTTAAAAATCAGGTTTTAATAGTTAAGGTCTTGTTTGGGTAAAACATTTTAAAAAACTTTTTTAACTCTTTTAATAGATCCTTTAACACATTTTCTTAATGTTATCCTTTAATTAATTAAATCTTAACATTAATTTAATTAATTAAAAGTTTAACATCAATTAATCACATAAAATTGTCACATTATAATTACTCACTAATTATAACTTCATGTAACAATTATCACATCACTACATTATCTCAATTAAATTAGAACTATAACATAAAATCATTCCAATTTAATTAAATATTAAATAATCATTTAATTAATATAATACACTTAATTACATTACTCCATATTAATCACATAATCTCAATAAATAATTCAATCAAATTATTTATTTACTTCAATAAATATTAAATTAACATTTAAATTCTCTTCACACCAATTCACATATTTCACAATATATAACACATATACACATACTCGTACTTAAATATCTTAAAATAAGAATTTTGTTTATTAAATTTTCATTTATTAATTCTTAAAAATCTGGGATGTCACAGAATTTCCCACCATACCATATTTAGTGCTCAACCTACTCCTTTTCACCCATGCCTCAAACTTCGCTTCCTCTACCCTAGAAACCCTGATTAGCTCCTTGAGACTAGTGACCTTCAACTCCTGTATACCCATTCTTATCTCTTCCTTAAGTCCTCTAATATAACAGTCCATGAAAAAGGATTCATTGAGGGTAGGGTTCTTTAGTAGTGCCCAACCTTTTAATTCTTCAAATTTCTTTCTATACTCATCTACAGTTCCAAACTGATGTAAGTTTTTGAGTTCACCAATTGGATTAGACTGTGCCTTAGGACCAAATCTAGCAAAAATTTCATCAACAAAGCCAGTCCACATTAGAACCACTCTTTCAGGAACAAATTCGGCATACCATTCCTTAGCCTCACCCTCCAAATTTATTGTAGCTAGATACAATTTCTGTTCCTCATCCACAACATGATGTGCAAACAATTTATTACACCTTATAATCCAAGATCTAGGATTTGTTCTATCAAATTTAGGGAACTCAAATATGATAGATTTGAAGATATTATTGTTGTTACCAATGTTATTGCTACCCCCATCCTTTCCATTATTACCCCCACTATTTATAGAGCCTAATATTGAACCAATGGGATCATTGTGGTTACCTATTTGATTCTGTTCAACTGGCAACCTTAGTGTTAACATGGCTTGAAATCCTTTCATCATCTGCCGTATTCTCTAGTCCATCTTCACATCAATGTCCTGCTTGAGTTCATTCATTTGAGCACCGAAATCATATTTGAGGCTATCTATCTGCTCTTCCAAATGGCTGAGGCGTTGGTTGTTAGTAGCCATAGTAGAATCGACTAGCTCTGATACCAATTTGTAAGGAACAAGCTGATGTTTAAGCTCAATCAAATAGAATAAGCAACTAAGTTGGTGAATACATAAGGAGAAGCTAGTATTCTCAGTATTACCACTGAGAATCAGTTAGTTATATATGGATTCTTATGAATAGAAAGAACAAAAATTCAGATAGAGGGAGGGAGATTTCAAAGAGAAAGGGAAGGAAATCCATAGGAGATTATAGAGAAGGAATTTTCATTTAAATTTCATATGATCCTATACATCGATGTTCACACCCTTATATCTCAGTATGCACGCAACGAGCAACAGATTCTCATAACAGAATTGTAACAGGAAAAGACCAATAAGATCTTAACTATTTTAAGGTAAGACTAAACTACCCTTGCCTACTATATCAACCAATTAATAACTAACTATTAACTAATTGTGATTATTAATGAAAGTAAACTAAAACAAAAATAAGTTATGATATAGAACTGAGGAATGCTTTACAAAGAGATGCACTTGGCATCGCCTCCCTTTGACTTTGTCTTTCTATCTGCTTTTATGGTTTTTCTTTGCACTTAGGCTGTCTAGAGAATCTGGAGCTAGATTTGGGGTTGCGATGAAGGTCGAAATTTAGGGGTTGGGTATGATGATTTCGTCTATTAGGGGTTGGGTATGAGATTTAGGTCTGGGTACGAGATATAGGGCTAAAATTTCATTCGCGAGGGGGGGGGTTTAATTTTAACCGCGAGGTGCTTGAATTTCATCCGTGAGTGATTTTAGGTCTAGGTACGAGAGATTTAGGGGAGGTGAGAGGGATCGAGTTTTTGGCATATAAATTATTTTCAATTAAAAAGAGAGAAGATACAAAATTATTTAGGGGAGCCTTATTTTTTATTTTTTTACTGATATAGTCGGAGGGAATTGTTGGAGGAAACTAAAAAAAATTAAGACGTACTATATCAATCTCTAATCCGTCTCTAAAATGGGTTTAAATTTTTTTAAAAAATAATCAATTTTTAAGACGGCTATATCCGTCTCTAATTCTGTTTCTAAAATAAGGAGGGAATTGGAGACTAATATTTGGAGGGAAAACAAAAGTTTGAGAAGGAAATTTTTGGTCTCTAATCCATTTCAAACATATATATTTATTTCTTTTTATTAATATTAATCTGAGATGAGTACGGTTGGTTTTAAATCTGTTTCAAAAATGTATTTAATTTTTTTAAAATATTAAATTGTTGTGACGACTAAATTTGTCTCTAGTTCCGTCTCTAAAATTTGAAATGACTGGCGGTTTCAAAATCTGTCTCGATTTTTTACTTCCAAAACATTTTGAGACATGACAAAATTACGGTTTCTAATTCCGTATCAAAATGATAGAATCAGAGACGGAACTTAGTCCATCTCTAAAAATCGGTTTAAGATGCCCAAATTTTTTTTAGTGATGCTCTAGTGCTATAAAATAATATGAAGGTGTATATGATGATTAGGGTATAACCTTGTATTTATAGTGATCACACATTCCCCGTATAGAATTAGGATTCCTCATTAGGTATGATTCATAAACAAAATCTCATTAAAAAAAGAAGCCAGATTATATCCTAACACTTTCATTAGGAGTTGGAAATTAACTGTAATTAGGAATCTTTGATTCCTTAAAATACTCAACTGCCCAATCAGATTCCTACGTAAGGTTAAATACCTCCACTTGAATTTTATTCCACCATATAATTCAGGCACAAATAATTACTTCCCAATAGAAGATATATTTAATTAAAATCATAATATAATAAGCAGTAATATTATAGACACGCACGTACACACTTTTGACTCCTAATAGACTTTTCTAATCACAAATTTTTTCATAAATAATAATTTCTTATTTCTTTAAAAAATTCGTTCATAAATAATTATTTCTAAATTCTTTCAAAAGATAATGCTAATTAGATTATTATTTATTCAAGAACATTATTGGGAGATACATATAGAGGAAGGGTATGACTGATATGAGATTGAGAAAGTTATAAAATTTCCACTTGACCTTGTACATTAATAAAAGTATAAAATTTTAACGGGGTCAATTTATATATTACACCTAAAATTTTCAAAATTTGTCATATATCATGAAACAAAAATGAAATAATTAGTTGCTCAATTGACCTCACTCTATCATATGTGCCTCCTTCCCTCTTTTTAAAATTAAAGTGTACTAAATAATATTATGCATAACAAATATGACATCAAAACTTTCTTTTGAAATTGATGGGTCTAGTCCAAGGATCCAACTCATCTCGTAAGCCCAATACGGAATATAAGCCCCCAAGTTCAAGGAGTCTGGCGAGCCCAACAAATGTGGTCCATCACAGTTGGGTTAATTGAGCTCATCAGTAATAAGTTACGCACGCCCACATCATTAAGGAAGTGGTCAAGCCTCGTCCCCGGATCTCACGAATAGCACATCAACCATCTTATACGTTAGGAAGAGGTTGAGAGCTCCACTAAAGTAGTGGTTTTAGTGGCTACATGTCCACCCCAAAACTGTCATGGGGTCACTATAAATTGTACGCCTCACCATCACTTGAAAAAAACTCACTTTTGTACCCTTCTCCTTTCTCATTTAGCTTGTACTCTCTGTACTCTTTCCAACACACTTGACATAATATAAGGGTCGACAACTAGAGCCATTCAAAAGTGGACTAGGTCAACTTGACCGAACCACTGTAATTATTGTCTTATTTCCTACTTTAATTACCGCATTTATTATTACTTGACATGTGTGTACAAAGTTTATTTTTTGCATCATCAGTTTGGCACCGTCTGTGGGAATCAAAAAGATTTTCACCTTCAAACATCTAACCAATGGTGATAACAACCATGTCAATAAACCAACCTGAGGACAATCCACAACTGGAGGAGGGTGCTCCTCCGCACACCAACCCTGTCTCAAATACTTCAGCTCCAAATCCATAACAAATACTGGAGACCATGTAATAGTTGGCTATCCAAAACCAGCAAATACTGCAACTCCTGCTTGCCGAACAAGGAAGAGGAATGCAACAAGGAGCTCCACCCCTTGGACATCAAGGAGCTCCACATAAGGGAGCCCATCTTGATCCACCTCCTCCTCCTGCTTTTCAAGGTGGAGATCCTCATCTCCAAGAAGATGAAGGTGAGAACCAGAGTGTGGAGCATGGGAGTCATCCCCATGATCATTCTAGTGGAGCCCTTAATCACTGGGATGAGAAAATCAAGGAAATACAAAACCAACTAGGTGATGTCTTCAACGCCATAAAGGAGTGCAGACCAGAAATCATGGAATACCTTGTAGGGCAAACAGACACGCCTTTCAAGTCTGACGTGGAAAATTATCCACTCCCTTAAAAGTTTAAAATGCCATCCGTGGAGACCTTTAAAAAAACAAAAGATCCGTTGGATCACCTCGAAACGTACAAAACCCTGATGCAGCTTTATAACATCCCTGATGAAATCATGTGCAGAGAATTCCCTAGCACCTTGAGGGGCTCCGCTCGATAGTGGTTTGCCAAGTCTCTCTAGCCTCCATTTCGACCTTTACTGAACTAAGCAGGTCTTTCGTGTCCCACTTTATTGGGGGGCGACATTATCAGAAGCCTGTCACACATCTTCTTAGCATAAAACATGTAAGACCCCGAATTTTTTTTAATTAAATGGAATTTCCTCTATTTATTATTTTGAAATAGTAAGGGTTGAATTGATTAATGTGGTTAGTTATGAGTAAAATGCGTGAATATTTTAAAATAAATAGGTGGTTATAAAATATTCATTATTGTCGGAGAATATTCGTTTAGTCGTGGAATATTCTTGCTGTCGGGGAATATTCGTACGACGACGCAGTCTTTTGTGGGCCCCATAACGTAAAGCGATTGGATGAAGAAAACGACAAGTATAAGTTATTTATAAATAACGGCGTAGTTGTGACCGTTAATACTGTTGCAATACCCGGTGGTTGAAACACAGTAATACGCGTTGTTTCACAGTAGCACACGGTATTGCACCAATTATTGATTCTTACGTAAGAAGGCACTACTCAATAATTGTTACAGTAATTACTGTTCGGTATTTTATTTTATTGATTCAATAATTACTGCGTTGATTTTTTTATATTACTGTTATTTCAATAATTGTCACTACACAGTATTTTTCATTATCGAAGAAATAATTCATATTATCTGAATAATATTATTAGATAACATTATTGGCAATGTCTAGAAAGTTCTGTCTAAGGAGAGGTTTGGTCACCTAATTGCGCGCCAGTAAGGAGAAATTCTTATTGGAAAGCCCCCTCTTTCCTGGGAACGGCCTGGTTGCCAGTACTGTAATTCTATAATATTATTTGTGAATAATTAATTATTAATTTATATGATGAGGAAAATATTGATTTTATGTGGATTTAGATGGAGAAAATTTTTAATGTGACAATTGTTGAAAATTAATATTTTATCTTTTCTGATAAAATAATTCATTTAAATATATTATTATATTTCAATAATATAATAATGATGATATTTTTACGATGAATGTGGGATATATGAGTATATGTGTAGGAGGAGTATTTTTGTTACCAAAAATATTTAAAGCATGTTTTATGTGTCGATGGACCCCATTTCTTGACTGAAATTTGATTATAGCCTGTAAAATCGTCCGTTTGTGGATTTCGGTCAATTTCTGTTTGTAATTTGGAAAAACTTTCTTCTGAAAAGTTGTAGAGAATTGAATTTCCTATAAACACTCACAAGATTCAAATTTTCGGACAAAAGGGCTATTTATTGTGAATTATTGAAGTTCCGAAGCTCCGAAATAATTGATTTTTGAAAGTTTTAATTATTTTTATTTTAAAAAATGTGTTTTTCATTTTGTGGCCCTCGTTTAACATGTGTAGGAGCTGAATTCAGTTGGCAAGTGTGCGTATGAGGTTTTGGAAAATATATATTAATATTATATTAAATTTTCTACTTTGGTGTTTTAAGCAATTTCCTATAAATAGGGTGCTTAGGTTAGAATTAAAAATCACACCAGAAACTGAAGTTTTCTCTCTCTATATTATCGAGCGTATTCTTGTGAGTATTTTGAGTATACTTTGAGTATTGCTATACGGTGCAAGTTCAAGTCATAGTCTATATCCGGTGTTTCAACTAGAAGTACTGTCTTTCGAGGTAAAGGATGTTATTTTCTTCTCAAATGATATTATTTCTTCAATATCATTATGCTGAAATATTGGTTGGAACTTTTTCATGTCGGAGTTACTATTCATGAGTTACTATTCATGAGTTACTATTCACGAGTTACGATTCATGAGTACTATTCACGAAACGTGATGATGTTTTTTGTGAAATTTCTATCTTTTGGTGTCGGAGTTACTATTCACGTATACGACACTATTCACGTATACATCACTATTCATGAATACGACACTATTCACCGAAAAATGAAATTTCTTCTTTTTGTCCAAAATATCTATTATGGATACTAGTTTTGATTGTATCCATATTTTGATCATTCTTGAATTTTACTCTACTCTGATTACTTATGAAGTATTTTTGAACTTGGATTGTTTAAAATATGAATCCTTAATATTTGTCCTTTTATTTCACTAGATTCGTTTCCTTTAAAATATTTTTCATCATCGTCAGTCCTAAATGATGATATTACTGAATATCTTTGGCCGGTAGTGCAAAGATGAATGATTTCTTGATGAATATCTTTGGCCCGTAGTGCAAAGATGAACAGGTGTTGAGATGAACATGACCGACTGATTAATATCTTTGGCTCGTAGTGCAAAGATGAACAGGTGTTTAGATGAACATGACCAACTGATGAATATATTTGGCCTGTAGTGCAAAGATGAATATTTGATTCCAGATATATATTGATTGATGTTATAGGGATAAAATATCGACGATGAAGTTTTAAATTCATATATAGAAGATAGTAGTTTGCATTCTCTACTTAACTCTTCTAATGAATTGTTGTTTCCGCTGCAGTTGTTGATTTAAAACTGGTTGTCTATTGTATTCTATTAGATTTTTCCCTGTTGAAGACTAACGATAATTTGTTGTATATTATCTTAGTCATAATATTCTTTACTGGGCTAGTTGAGCTCACCCTTTTCTTTTTTTTTTCCATTTTTCTTCGCAGGAGGCGAGAATGTAGCGAGTACTAGTCGGGTATGGAATGAAGGTTCTAGAGAGATTTATTTAGTAGTCCTCACCATTTTTGTAAAATAATGTATCAATAATTATGATGGGGATTTATTTGCGTGTGGATATTGTCTAGACGGCAACATCTGTATTTAAACTCACAGTTTATATGTTATAATAATAAAGTTGTAGTTATTTCTGTACCATGTAATTGACGACTCAGAATGGGTTGGATGGAATGGACCTATTTTGGGGGCGTCACAAAACATGACAAAGATGAGAGTTTGAGGGATTACCTCACTCGTTTTAACAAGGAGGCACTTTAGGTCGAAGAACCTGATGATAAAGTAACCATGACTGCCTTTTTAGGAGGCCTCCACTCGTCAAGTTTTCTTTTCTTAGTGATGAAACATCCACAAAGAAACATGACCGAGCTACTAGCAAAGGCCCAGAAATACATGAATGCTGAGGACGTCACAAGAGCCAGACGAGGTGAATCCTCCAGAGCATGAGAGAAGAGAATAGGAAGAGATAGGGATGATAAGAAGAAGACTGACATCAAATCAAGAAGGACAGAGAGGGTATCCACCAAAGACAGACTTGGTCCTGCTCCTAAGAAAGATCAACGATCATTCACTCCCCTCAATGCCACTGTCGGGCACATTCTTTTATAGGTCCAGGATGACCCCACCATAAAGTGGCCAGCAAGGATGAAGTTTCCTCCAAACCGCAGGAACCTGAACAAGTACTGCCATTTTCATCACGACCACGGTCATGACACCGATGACTGCTACGAACTAAAGAGACAAATTGAAGATCTCATTCAACGTGGTCAACCACGCCAGTATATTGCTGGTAGAAGACATGTACCATCACCAACTCATAACCAGGAAGATCAACATCCAGTTGGGGAGATTCACACCATCTCGGGAGGATTCGCAAGAGGGGGAGAGTCGCTGTCTGCCATGAAGGCACACGCCAGAAAAGCAAGGCACCCCGACGAGGGGCGCCCATCCAAGATGCCCAGACAAGATGCCAGTGAAGTCATATCCTTCTTAGATAAGGACTTGAAGGGAATTCAACACCCACATGATGACCCCTGGTGCTCCCTATGACCATGGATAATTTTCAAGTACGCAGAATCTTGGTGGATAGTGGCAACTCTACCGATATCTTGTTCATAGAAGCTTATAACAAGCTCAACCTGGGTAGGGAGAGATTGTAGCCTATTAGGTCACCCCTCATGGGGTTCTCATGGGAGAAGGTATATCCCCTAAGGTCTATTACCCTGCCAATCATAGCCAAAGCGGCACCAAGAAGATCTACAGTGATGGTCAATTTCTTAGTTATAGACTGCCCATCAGCCTATATCATCATACTGGGGTGACATGTTCTTAACACATTAAGGGTCGTCCCTTCCACCTATCATCTTATCTTTAGCTTTCCAACCTCGAATGGAGTCAGAGAAGTCAGAGGAGACCAGGTAGCAGCAAGGGAGTGCTATGTCTCCTCCATGAAGACCAGGAAGCCGGAGGAGGCATTACAGGTCGAGGTCCTTGACCCAAGGGATGACTCCACCATAAAAAGAGGAAAGCTCATCGAGGAGCTCACCCCTGTAGTCTTGGACAAGGAACACCCAAATAAAAGGGTGTACATTGGTTTTTTCCTCAATGAAGATATAGTTCACCAACTAATAAACTTCCTAAAAAATAACATGGATATCTTTGCATTGTCACATGCTGACTTGGAGGGCATCGACCCAGAAGTGGCCACACACCATCTCAATGTTAACCCACATCACAAGCCAGTTCGCCAAAATATATGGGTGCCTCCACTAAAAGGGGCCCAAGCTATGGATGAGGAAGTGAAAAAGTTAATAGATAATGGAGTAGTTAGAGAAGTAGCATATCCAGAATGGCTCTCCAACGTGGTAATGGTCACTAAAGCTAATAGGAAGTGGCATCTCTGTGTTGACTTAACAGAGCTCAATAAGGCGTGCCCAAAAGGTAGCTACCCGCTACCACGGATCGACCTTCTCATCGACGCCACTGTAGGGCACGATTTGCTCACCTTCTTGGATGCGTACTATGGGTATAACCAGATTAACATGTACCCCCCAAATTAGAAAAGACATCATTTATCACCCCAAAAGGGACCTACTAGTACAGGGCCATGCCTTTTGGGTTGAGGAATGCAGGAGAAACCTACCAACGACTGGTGAACAAAATGTTCCAATCTTAAATTGGGCGAACAATGGAAGTCTACGTTGACGACATGTTAGTAAAGAGCCTCGATGCATCAGATCACATTAATCACATCCAAGAGACCTTCATTATTCTTAGATCATACCACATGAAGTTGAATCCCGAGAACTGTGCCTTCGGCTTAGGATCGGAAAAGTTCCTAGGCTTCATGGTCAACTAGAGGTGAATTAAAGCAAACCCCGACAAGATTAAAGCTATTCTTGAGATTAAATCACCCACTTCAACCAAAGAGCTACAACACCTCAATGGAAGAATTGCAGCACTCAACAGGTTCATCTCCAAGTCTGCAGATAAGTGTCTACCATTTTTTAAAATTCTTCAAAAATCTTTTGAGTGAGGACATGAGGCATATGAGGCATTCCAAAAACTCAAAGCCTACTCGGCCGAACCTCCTCTCCTTTCTTATGCCACACCAGATGAGGTTTTATATTTGTACCTTTCTGCCTCCCCATCGGTAGTAAGCTCAGTCCTCGTCAGGAACAATGACGGAGCACAGAAGCCTATCTACTATGTAAGCAGAGCATACTGAGAAGAAGAAGTCAGGTATTTGAGACTAGAAAAAGTGTCACTAGCTTTAATCACAATAGCGAGACGGTTATGACATTACTTCCAAAGTCACAGCATTGTTGTCATCACATATCAACCTCTGAAAAGAGTCGTGGGAAAGCCCGATGTATCTGGGAGACTGTTTAAGTGGGTAATGGATCTTGGTGAGTTTGACATATAGTACCACCCAAGGTCAGCCATCAAAGCACAAGCACTAGCGGATTTTGTTGCTGAGCTGACACCAGCAGAGGCAGAAAAAAACAAAATTTCCACTTCACCCACTTTGGAGATGGTTAATAAAAGTGCTGAACAAAATAATAAAGAACATCAGGCGCTCAGGCTGGGTGCCTGGGACAACCCAGGTGACAAGACCATCATGCTGGACTCCCAGACCTCCCCCTTAAACGCCCAAATAGCTCTTTCAGATGACTAGACACTCTAAAGGACCCAGACTGGAGTCCCAGTTCCCCATCCTGGCACCCAGTCTCCCTCTTTAATCTCTGAGCCCTGCTCTCTTCCATCTTGGAAGCTCTATGTAGATGGTTCCTCGACCAGTGATGGAGGTGGAGCGGGTCTGATCTTAATCAGCTCAGATGGTACCACTCTCAAGTATGCAGTGAAGCTCCACTTTATTGCCTTGAACAATGAGGCAGAATATGAAGCCCTCCTCTCTCAATTAAGATTGACAATTAAGATGGAGGCTCAACACCTTGTTACTTGTAGTGACTCTCAGTTGATAGTTAATCAAGTGAAGGGCGAGTTCGAAGCAAAAGGAGCCAAATGCAAGAATATCTTGGCATGGTAAGAAGCATGATGACAAAGTTCAAACACTTCCAGATATTCCACATTCCCAGGGAAGACAACATGGCCGCCGATGCACTTGTAAGGCTTGCCTCATCCTTGGAAACCCCTCAAGGAGGACTAACATTTATTGGTCACCAGTTTGAACCAAGCACGATGGACTCGGGAAGCACAAATGTCAACTGTGTATCGGCTGAATCAAACTGGATGACCCCAATAAGGGCATATGTCTGAGAAGGTGTGTTACCAAATAACACTTCAGAAGCTAGGAAGCTAAGAATGAGAGCTTCTAAGTTCACCATTCTGCAGGACACTTTGTACAAGAAAGGTTATTCCTTGCCATTGCGCTAGTGCCTTTCACCCAAAGAAGATCACTGTTCCCTGCGAGAGATCCACGAAGGAATATGTGGGAACAACTCTAGAGGACGATCCCTTGCCCACAAGGCACTTAGGCAAGGTTACTTCTAGCCTTTTATGGTAAGGGAAGCCCAGGAGTTCTCCAGGAAGTGTGACAAGTGTCAACGCTTTGCGACTGTATCCAGGCAACCACGAGAAGAACTAACAACCATTTCAAGCCCATGACCTTTCTCCAAATGGGGAATTGACATCCTAGGCCCATTGCCTCTCAACAAAGGACAATGCAAGTTCATGGTGGTAGCAGTTGATTATTTCACCAAGTGGGCTGAAGCAGAAACCTTAGCAAAAATCACTGGTGCAAAGGTTAAAGATTTCATTTGGAAGAATCTAGTATGTTGCTTCAGCATACCCCATGCCATTGTCAGTGATAACGCCAAGGAATTTGAAAACAATCTACTGAACTCTTTCTGCTCTGACCTTCAAATAAAGCAACCACACTCTAGCCCAGCTCACCCGCAAGCAAATGGACAAGCAGAAGTCATGGTGAGAATAGTACTATACAACTTAAAGATGAGGCTTGAAAGAGAAAATAGACTTTTGATCGACGAACTCCCAAGTGTATTGTGGGCCTATCGAACTACGCCAAGAACTGCAACTCGGGAAACCCCTTTTCCCTCACCTTTAGAACTGAGGCGGTCATCCCTGTAGAGATCGGGGTGAACTCTTTAAGGGTCCAACACCACGACCCTATAATCAATGAGGAAGGACTCCGCATCAACCTCAACTTGGTAGAGGAGGCAAGGGAGATGGTTGTGATCCGCAACGTAGAGTATAAGCGTCGCATGGCAAAGTAATACAACTCAAGGGTCAGGCCTCATTCCTTCCAACTAGGAGTCTGGGTCCTCAAGAAAGTGATCCTCTCCATGAAGGATTATCACGAAGAAAAATTGGTACTAAATTTGGAAGGACCATACCTCGTAATAGAAGTGGTGAGACCAGGCACTTACAAGATCCAGAATTCCGAAGGGAAGCTCTTACCCCATCCATGGAATGCTGAATACTTGAAGAGGTATTACTATTGACACCTTGAGGAAGTAAAAGTAGCATAGTTAGGGAGTTGGTTTTATTATTCTTTTTTAGGATTATTATCCATTGTTCAAAGTACCTTTTTTGGGTCAGCAATAAAATTTTCCATATTTTACTTCAAAAAGATAGCATTTTCATTCAATTTTAAAGAAGTATCAGCACAAAAGTAAGGATACATATTGACTTTCTTAAAAAAAATCAAAAGTCCCTAGCACTCTAACTACTATCATTGTCGTCCTCATCATCCTTAGCATCTTTAGAACCTCCATCGCCAGGCGCCTCAATTGGTTCAAAGCCTGAGAAATCAATATCAGAGAAAGAATCAGAGATCTTTCCCCGAAGCTCCTTATAACCATCAATGAAAGCACTTGCAACAGCATACTCCAGATCCACTTCAGCCTGAAAAGCTCTTTTCTGAGTTGCCCTCAATTTTGCCTCCGCTCTCGAGTAGGCAGCCTCCCTGAGCGCATCCCTTTTATGGACCACCTGAAGCTCAATCTCAATCTTGGTTGCCCTCTCATGGGCCTCAACAAGCTCCACCTCCCTGAGCGCATCCCTCTCACGGATCGCAAAAAGCTTATCCTCAAGCTCAACTGTCCTCTCACGGATAGCCAAAAGAGCTGTTTCAGCCTTCGAGTAAGTTGCCTTAGTAAGCGCGACCTTCCCACGGGTCGCCAAAATCTCATCCCGAGAAGCCCGGTCGACAGCTTCGAGCTCGACAATCCTCCCTTGAGCAGCGAGAAGCTCCTTCTGCACATCCTCATGGTTAAGCTTCAATTGGCCGTAAAAATGAGACCCCGAGAACAAGCATATAGATACAATGGAAATCTGAAGAAGACAAAAGACTGAAGAATGACCAACAGCAAAAACAAACAAACTAGGGACTCTTACTTGAGCCAAACCCTCCAAAAACGTGTTGATAAACCTCTTAGTGCCCAAACCATTAATCTGCTGAATCTCAGAGGGAAATAAAAATCTCCCAAGTCATTCCCTAATGACTTCCAGATCCCCTAACATGGAACTGGATTGAATCAGAGCCCTAACATGAGCTCCAGTATGAGGAGTGGACGGGCAGGGCCTAAAAGGTACAGGCGACTGAGAAGTTGCTGGAGTAGTGCTCATAACCAAGGAAGTCCCTAACTGGGAAGGCACGTCTGAAGGAGTCACTTGATGAGAGCTCGCCTCGGCGTGTGCCATTGGAGGGGTTGTGGGGGGGGGGAATCATTCGTCCTCGCCACCTTGGGAAGATGTGTGCTTCTACTAGCCCCAGAAAGAAGTAATCTAATCACTGCCTTGTCCACTGCAGCAAATGAAATAAAGCATTATCTGAGTGACAATCAGCTACCAAAAGAAAAGTTATAAGATAAGTCAATATACCTTTTCTCTTTAAGAGTGAACCACTCGATCTCGGCGAAGGACCTCCAACTCTATTACCGTACTTAGGCAAAAGAACGCCTAGGTCTTTATCGGGGTGAGCCCTCACAGCCTACAACTTCAACTCTTGATCTTTGGAGAGAACTGGCATACCTACAAGGAGATGGTGAGTATACATATAAAATAAAAAAAAGGTAAACTTAAAACGCACCGAGTTTCTTGGCAGCACACCAACGCATTGAAACCAAGGCCCGATCAGCCTCTACAGCCCATTCTCTGTAGACAAAGAAGAAGCGAGATTTCTAGCTGTGGCAATTGAAGTGTAACCTAGTGAGCACCGTACCACTCTTTGTAATAAAATAATACCAGCCACTATTTGGTGCAGGAGTCTCGATCAAGTTATAAGCCCCATGGAACGCTTTGGGAGAAGCATCTTCGTGATGCACCTTCTTCCACAATATGAGAAAACCCAGCAAAACTCTCCAACCGTTGGATGCTAACTGCCCTAAAGTCAGGGAAAAGTAGTGCAAAATTTGAAAAATGGGATGGGACATGGGGAACCTAAGCTCGACCTCAAACATTTCCTCATAAATGATGATGTCATCAAAGGAGTCATCGCAAGCAAACTCATCTTTCTCGGTACGGCAATACGACACCATGGGAGGAATATGATAAATAGAAATAAGCCTCGAGATATCATCATTAGAATTGAGTGAGCTGAGAAGGGTAATTACTTTAGACCTATCATCATCCGGGATCAATTTGCTTATGTGTTTTTATCTTTCAGGGATCTTAAAAAGTAGCCTGAACCATCATTTGGGAGGTCTTGAGTCACACTGGATGGAGCCAGGTCGCCCCTGCTCACCCAAGGCCTGCCCAATTTGTCTCTGCTCGCCCAAATGGGACAATCCAGCACCTAGAGTAGCGCTAAAGCCACTTGCTCGCCCAAAAGTGTGTTTTCCTCCTGAGCGTAAAAAAATGTTGGCCTCTGCTCACCCAAAGGTGTTGGCCCCTGCTCGCTGTCGACGTGAGGATTTTTACTGTCGCTTTTCCATTCTTGTCTTTTGTTGTTCTCATGTTAGGTGAGATTTGTTTGAAAAAACAAGTTGTGAAAAGGTCCGACATGTATATGTCTACGATTGGACTGTAAAAGTCGCCAGTTGGTATTTTTAAATAGTTGCACCAACTCAACCAAGAAAAGGTTTGCACATTGACCAAGTGATGTAACACTGCTAAACTGGTATGTGAAACTGAGATTAATTAGGGTTCGGGGGCTTGATTATGCGGAGGGAAGGTGTTAGGAACCCCTCGACATCCGTGTTACCACGGTGACCGCCACTTTTCAATTAAACTATTATATGAATGTGTGTGTAAAGGTTAATGTGCAGTTATTTGGAAGTAGTGTTATGCCTCTTTTGTACCTATATACAAAGTGTTTGAATTTGTATAAAAGTTCAGTTTTAACAAGATATAACAATGATGTTTTGTAAAAGAGGTTTTGTGATGCCCCCAAATTCGGACCTCCACTTGGTCGCTCGAATTCGGTTCATCACGTGCTCATGGCATACAAAAATAACTAAAATATCACCTTCACAACGGAATATCTAATTTAGAATAATATACAATGATTTATTATAATTATTCCCCCAAGTCTCGCAACCTACAGTACTTAATAGATTACATAATAATATCGACTAAAGACTTATTACATAATCCTACTTAAGCTTAAACATGCTCTGAAAACAGTCTTAATACAACACATAAATTTTAACATTAAGGAACAAGCTAGTCGGTAGCCTTGCTTTTTCCCTTGTCTATTCCAGAGACACCTCCTTGTTCTGCCTTAACTGAAAGGTTTTAAATAAGCAATGATGAACACAAATTGCCTAGCAAGTAATATACATCAAGGGTGAAGAATATAATAACACAAGTTTTAATTATTGAAGTATAATCTCTAAGATAGTTCAGAGTTTCAGAATAATATCATGAATAATGAATATCAACAATTCTTGGAATGAGAACAATAATTCAATATAAAGCAACAGATATGAATTCAAAGACTATCAATGTATCCAACTGGATAAACAATTTATACTGAGTAGTCACTAAGGACTATTGAACATCTACTAGAGTTACCAATATCAAACTGATAACCCAAGAGAATCAAGTACTATAGATGATCAATCTATAATACTCTAACTTATGCATAACACCACAATAATATCCATTCATGTGTTGGGGTTTCCAACAACATACACTCCCCTTACCATAAAGGTTATTCAACCCAGTTTTCAAGATTTCTGCACCAATCAATTGGTTTGGACAGTTTTATAAACATGCATATAGTCTATCCGAAGCAATGACATATACCCTTTCACAATATTCAAGAACAATACCAAGTTCAACATGAATAATAGCTTTCATAAGAGTTTAAACATACTAGTTCAATTGAACAAGTAAGTAAGATAACTTGCATCCACGGAGATAAGGTTTAGATACTCTGCTTACGGTATTTGTTGAATAAAGTACTGCAAGGGTTTAGGATACTTGCACAATGTAAAGGATAGTTCAGATACTTACACGATAAAAGTAGGGTTCGAGTACTTGCCTTAAGCGTTGTTTATCCACATTAAGCAATCAACACTTTTGAATCCTATTATAGTGTATTATATGTATAGGATGCCCATTAGTTATATAAACTCACATAGGTAAGTTCAACGTACACACAAACGTTAAACGTGGTTGTAACTTTATATACATTACTAATCATATATTTTCATAGCGCAAATCAGGTTGTAAAACATCACAAATGCAAACAACGTATCATTGTTTTTTTATCTTGTAAACATTTCTTTGGACTAAATATTTGAAAATCATGATCAACATCCATCCCTATCACATAGCATGCTTCTTAACACATTACATAACATGTTGGTCATATATTACAAGTTAGAGTAATCATCAAATCAAAAATAGAAATTATTCAAGACTGCAGAACGGCATAGCTGCACCCTGTCTAGGCTTAGGGACAGCGCAGCTACGCTATCCCCTGGCTAGACCAAGGTTGAGCTTTGCACTTTCTGTTTTTGTCCAATTCTTACACACATATGTACTAATACACTATCATATATACATGTTAGAGGTGCTCACATAAACATATGATCATACTTGAGTTTATTTGTACAAGTTTTACTTTACAACTTACATGGTGTCAAAGCATAACAAGATCAAATGGTTACTACACCTTATAACTTGTCTTATATGTCCTCATAGAGATATCAAAATCTGTTAGTACGCGTGCTTATAGTATTTATAATGTTTGTTCACAACTATTATTGTTTAACACTTCGAATCATGATTTAAACTCATGTTTGGCTTAATTATCATTATGTTCAATACATATAAATCATATCTTGGGATATTATAGACATATCATGAAATCTTAACCCTTTTAAAATCTAGATACTCATATGATGCAACTAGATTTTGAAAGTATGTTCAAGTTTGCTTTTGAAACCATTTTGAACTTGAATAATACAATTTTAACACATACAAGGCAACTTTAAGGCTCTAATCATATGTAGTCAAGTCATGTTAACATGCTCGCAAGGTCAGAATGTAAATCATGTAGTAGTCATGCATGTTAGCTTACTATACTAAGCTCTTTCTTGAAAAACTTTTCCAACACAAAGCCTAATAAGGTGGTCATGAACAAAGGAACTAAAAATCATACATCATGCTCATTTATGTGTGAAATCAGTCACGTGTGTACACTACTAAGCTCAAAATTTATAGAACATGAACTTAACAAAGTTTGTTTTCAAAGCTTAAAGTCCTTGTTAAGGATCTTCTACCAAATTATGTTGGACACTTCATATAACATAAGGAAACATTATAACACATGTCATACCTATTTCTTATGTATATTCATGTCATACCTAGCATGATAGAAACCACCAACTGTTTCTGAGGTACGACGCAGCTGCGCTGCACCCTAGTACAAATAGGGCGCAGCTGATCCAGGTCGAGTTCAGAAGCAGTAAGGATACTCTGTTTTGCAGAGTAACTACCAACTTGATTTCCAACGATTCAAGCATGCTCCAAACAATTATTAAAGAGTATGTACATGCTAGTAAACTTCTTAAACACATTATAACATGTTAATCCATCATGTTTGGTATAGAATTTCAAGAAATTACAAGAATCAAATAAGACCCATCTTAAGAACATAATTAGAAATTATGCCTCCTTGAGCTTGAATTGAACTTCCTACACACTGAATATGCTTCTACAATTGTTCAGCCACTTGAACTCTTCACTTAGGCTTTTCAGACAACTCTCTTAGCAACACAAAAACTGAAATTATAGCTTATATTTATAGAAAGAGCATGGACTAGATCTTGACATTACACAGTCTTGGAGTCCAAGGTGTAATGGAAGGATACATAGGTTCATAGACGGTGGTTTAACAACTCCATACCAGCCACTTAGCTAGCAAATGATCACCTATGATTTAGCCACTTGGAGAATACGTAAAGAGAGTTTAGGACACTATTCATTGTACTTGGTGACACTCAATTTGGGATAAGAGAGAAAAATCTCAGCATTTGGTCATGTAAAGCTTGATTTGGTCTTTTTAATTCCCGTTATGTAATATTAAGGTACAATTGTTATCATATTAGGAATTTAGAGATTAAATATATACTCACATCATATAATCCATGTACATTAACTATACGCAATAAAATAACGCAGTTACATAATATTGTCCGGATAGTTCCATAATTATCTTTACTACTCACATATCCACATTATAATTTTATTTAATATTAATGTTTATTTAAAACATTGAATTCCTTTTTCAGATTCTAGAATACCTAGATAATTAATCATTTATGCATTATAACTTCATATGATACCATGGTGCTACTAGGTACCTCATTTAATTGCAATCTACTACTATCGTATAGTTTTATTAATGTCACACCTAATACATAAGTGTCCCATTTCATTGTCACAGAAGAAAACTAAATTTTTTCCAACAGATCTCTTGCGCAGATGTGCCAGTTTGTACTGCTGGGACGGCACAACTGCGCCGTACCCTGACTGTGCCAAGACTGGCTTAGCTTCAAGCCAGTGTCAACCTTCATTGACAAACTTATTTTACTCGACATAAATTAATGTCCACAAGAGTGATATTACAATTTTAAAAGCGTATTGATTACTTAAATGAAATCACATGATCATACACGATTAATCTTCCTAATTCCCTTTTTAACTCACTTAGTGAATTTCCTCAATTCACATTATGCTACACAAGGCATTTCACAATTCTCATTGTCAATTCACATTTCTTAATACGCATTGATCTAATACAAATCAATTGAATTAATTGACTCACAAAATAATAACACTTATATTCATATAAATATTATTTGTATTAATGTATTCATTTAATAATACGTGGAAATTCTCGGGTATTACAGATTTTTCAAACCCTTATGCTCAATAGTAATTGAGGCCTTTGATACTTCCATTTTATTAAGTATTCGACTTGATTGTTTTTATTTTCAAGATGCAAAGAATCTTTGAGAAAATAAAATACATATCAGTGTCGAACTCCTTATGGGCATAAGAGCCATCTAAGAAATTCAAACACCGTGAATAATTTACAAGCTGATTACAGCTAAAAATGTCCATCATGGAAACCAAATCTAGATTCAGAAGACTGAATCTATGATCACATGATTCCTAGGCTCACATGATGCCGCAGTTTATAAGAAAGTTGTAAGCAGTTATATATATAAAAGCTGTAAATATATATATATATACAGACGATCAACCACCACGAAGCGAACTTCATGGGGGACTGGAAATGTAAATATATAAAAGCGGTAAATATATATAGAGAGACAATCGACCACTACGAAGCAACTCCATGGGTGATTTGAAAAGTAAATAAAGTAATAAATACAATCAACCATCATGAAGTAAACTCTAGGCGGGATGAAATATAAATAAAGCAGTAAAAGCCCACGAAGTAAACTCCAAGCCTGATAGAAATGTAAATATATATATATATATATATAAACGATAAACGCACATTATATTATATCCAGACTCAATCAAACAGAGTTTCATGGTAATAATATATAGAAGTATTTATATATATATATATATATATATATATATATATATATATATATATATATATATATATATATATATAAGCAATAAACGCTCTGGATGTAAATCCAGGCTTATCGAACAGAGTTCAACAACAATTTATATATAAATATTTATATATAAAAGCAATAATCGGATGTGAGTCAAGGCTTATCGAATAGAGTTCAAAAATAGTTTATATATAAATATATAAGTAATAAAAACCCATAGACCGAAGTCCGGGCATACACACGCAACACGACTCTTAAGGTGAAGAACGGTGTGTGCACAGTAGTGGAGAAAGGCTTTAAGAAATGTAAGAAGGCTTACCGTGGACTGCCAAAGAAGACTTCAATAGCTTTAAGTAGATGAACACTCAGCTTTCGTCGATAAAATATAGCAAAGTATAAGCTTACAAGTGTTTAAAATGAGAAAGCACTCAATTTATAGTGTGTACAGAGCAAATTGGACAAGGCTTTCTCGCCTTTTTTCATTTACAAATGGCCAACCCAAGCCCTCTTTTTAAAGAGGGGGAGCCGCAGGTGTACCTGCGGCTGCCCGGGGTGCCCCAGGCTCCACGGGTCCCGCCGTCTTGAAGTATGTGCATGTATACAATGTGATGTCCCCTCAAACTTTCAGAACTTTAATCCAGGCATCCAATTTAGGTGTATTAGACTTATTTTAGAGTGCTATTATCGAGAGCTACACAAATGACATGGGATTAGAGGTTGTAAGAAGTCAGGAAGATGGGACCATGCCCTTGGTCTTCAAGCTTCAAATTCTGTCTGGTGTGCTGTCCTGTGTAGTAGTCACTTGGGATTGGAGCTATTGGTTCTTGTAGGACACTGCTGTGTAGAATATATGTTTAAATGTTGTTGAAATGGTGAAATGTGTGATCAAGATGGCAAAATGATGCTTTTGCCCCTCATTAGGGTTATCTCCGGTTTTAGCTAATTTAACAATTGTTACTCAAGGTTATCTCTGTGATTGGACTACTACAAGTACTGGATGTCCTCAAGGTTGTCTCTGAGGTGTGCATGACCTCCCGAGGTTATCTCTAGGTTTGGGACTGAGTGCCTCGGGATTATCTCTGAGGTTGAACCTGGTTGCTGGGGGTTGAAACAAGTATTTTAAGGGTCATCTCTGGAACTACGACTGCATTCCTCAGGGTTATCTCTGAGGTTAAGGCTGAAACTCCTAGTGTTTTTTCTAGAATTAGAATTTAGTATCTCGGGGTTGTCTTCGAGATGGAACTGCCTTTTTGGTGTAATTTCTGTGATTGAGCTGAGCTGTCCTCTAGGGTTATCTTTGAAAGACGATTCTGCCCTCCTACATATGTTAGTAACATGAATGCAAAAATTTTGAGTGTCTACAGATGTCCCTCTTTATCATATTCATGTAATGCAATGGCATGTATAAGATAAAGATTACTAGACACTTGAAAAGTGATAAGATAATCATGATGCAATGTAGAGCAGCATGATGCAAATGTATGAAGCATGTGGTTCGTTGGATCGTTTTCCAATGGGATGTGATGACTGTTAGCTCCCACGACTTTTGATGGTGCTGGAGTTATCACTGATGACCCTGATGAACTGCTTGGATGTGTGATCCGAAGTTCTTAGGAACTTCCAGGATGTTGACGTTGGGGTGATCACCAAAGTCTTTAATCCTTGATACTTACTTTCTACTGAGGATGTATCTCTCATGTACAAGAGACTCTGGGGGATAGAGCTTTGTCTGTTGAAGATGTGTATAACATATTCCATCATCGGTCTTCTTTGATAGGGATGTTTTTCCCTAGTTTGTATCGCCAGGTCTTTCAAGTATTTTGTCAGAGTTAATACCAACAGTTAGTGTTGTCAGGTTTGCATGACTCTCGCTGAAATGTACATCAACGGATGAGATCCTTGCTGGAGATAACATTAAGGCAGCTTGCCCTTCATTGACATGTGCGTCAACAGGTGAAGTTCTCGCTGGGGCGAAGTGTTTTGGAGTCAAGACCCCGAACTAATGGCATCGGACCCTTGTGAGGTATTTTCAAGTGTAGTTTGTAATAGTTGTGATCATCGGTATAGTGAACCCTATGTCTGGGCGAATACCAATGAGTGATATATAGACCCACAATTTGGTCTTGTGAAAACCAGGATTTCAGGCTCTTCTACTCAATCGCATATCATTTTTATTCCTGATTTGGCATTTTTATCTTGTAAGATGTCCATTGCAACTCAAACTAGACCGAGCCGGAGGTGTGGGCCCCACCCAGGTGAGCCGCAGGTATACCTACGGCCAACCGTGGGTGTACTTGTAGGCTTGTTGTCCTTTTATAAGTCATTCTAAAGTAGCACCACACAGAGAATCCAAGAGCTCTTCTTCAGATCTGTTGATTTTGGGCGTCTTTCTGCAAAATCTCTCACCTTATAAGTGTTCTACACTGCCCTGGTAACGTATGCATGTCTTCTTTTCCAGTTTTTATCCGTTGGAAAATGACTTATCACATGAAATGCATCTAAACACATAGTAGTGAATATGCATACTTATATGACTTGATAAAAAATATTCAACATAGTAAATGTAAGTATTTAACCATGCTGAATATAATGATGAGAAAAAATTTAACTTTTGAAACAGCCAAATTGGTACCTTTTTCTGCTATGTTTTTATCCTATTTGAGGATAAATGAGCAAAAGGTAGTAATTAAAAGTAATCATAGTAATTAGGCTACCCTTATGGATTATGACTTTGATATTTTAGTGCATATAGGATGTTTATGATTGTGGGCAGGTGTGCTATTGAATGGCCACCTAGCCATGCCTATGTGCATGTGGATAGTCCTGCTTATAAAGGAGCCTCTGGTAAAAAATTTCCAAAAGTCTAGGCATTGGGTAGTCATGCATTTTTAACTCTACTGTAGGTGTATGCTAAAGTAATGCATGCATGCATATAGTCATAAAATGCATTGAAAAAGCTCCAGGATTGAATTTACCACACCCTTTTTGAGGTAATTTAGAGACTTTTGTCCATATATATATGGATCCGGATCAGCCGAGTAGTTCCCGCAGGACCACTTCTGGTGTGCGGAGGAGGGTTTCTAATGTGCCTCGACCTCGTTCTGTTAGACAGCTTCGTCGTCTGATAGAGGCGGTTATTCGTCCGATCCGGGTTGAGGTGCCGGATGTTGAGGACGAGGAGGAGGATGTACTAGTTGTGGATCCCGTTCATGCTGTTCATGTTCCCCACAGGGATTTCCCAGGCATTCAGGTGACGATTCCAAAGCTTCTAGATGATTTGAGTCGACACCCCTTAGTTTACTTACATGCAAATGAGGTCAAAGCTGAATTTGATCTTCCTTCTTTCCTGTTGATGAGGAGTAAAGGTTCTGATGTTGATCTGCTTTATGATGCAAGTTCCCAGCTTTACATAGTCTCAAGGGAACTGGTTTAGCATACACTCTCTGTATCAGGCTCTACATCCAGATTACCGAGAGATTGTGCATGGTTGGGGCTTTGAGGCGTTCTTTTCATCCTTCCCCGTCGTTTTCCTTGGCGTTACCTCAGAGTGTTGTCTGAGCGTTGGTTTTACCAGACTCAGTCTCTCTATTTGTTGGACTATGAGGTGATGATGATGTCGATGGATTGGCGGTTTATCACCGGTATGGAGTTTGGAGGGGTATCAGTGCCATGTGTGGCGAACATTACCTCGACTATCATCAGATCCTTGCTAGGAGTCCCGGCTGAGGCGCTTAAGGGTAGGACAGTTCATACAGGTCCTTTGAGCGTAGATGCTATGAGTGGGTTAATGAGTGAGCCCATACCCGCTGATGTGAGAGTCAGGGATCGCATTCTTCGGCGATTGTTCCTCATGATCATTAGGGGCTGCTTCATAGCAGATAACTCTTCCACGGTGTCATTCGTTTTAGTTAGCACCACTCGGGAGGTGGACCATATTGGAGAGTATGACTGAGGCTCCTATACCTTTGCATATTTCCTCAGGGGAATGTGCATGCTTTCATAGGGATTGACGGAGGCTTGGCTAGGATTTTACCCATTTCTGCTAGTGAGTATTTCTCTTTTAATTTCCCATGTACAGGTTAAGAGTGTTGACTGACAGTAGATGTTTTCCATTATGTTGGCAGTTTTGGGCCTATAAGATGCTCCCATGTTTGCATCCTGTGAGTGTGTTAGGTTTAGATACCTATCCAAGAGGATGACGATGCCATCACTGCATACTGACGGAGGTTCCTGTAGCTGAGGGATTCAGCCATTGTCATCTATAGTTGGATTTATTGACAGCTGATGCTATCACATGGATTCCCTATTCTGGGGAACACTTGGCGATTGGATTTGAGGATGGATACCCGACTGGTGTCGAGTACGTGATTTCCACCCATAGGATTCCTCTCTTCACAGACGGAGGATGAGAGCTCTATTTAGGAGAGCGTGCTATCATGAGCACCACAAGAGAGATTTGTGTGCTGATCTTGTCTCCTGCCAGGTGTTATTGGCCTATATTATAGTCCCCTGTCAGTGATATCCCATTGATGGGCATTGACGACTTTACATTATCAGAGGGTCCATACAAATAGGAGATGTTCCATCACTGTTGTTCCCCTCTTACCATTAGAGCCCAGACTCATTCCACTCAGTTTATGGGGGATATGGTTCCTGGATCTGTGATGATGACACATTGGATGGCCTCTATCTAAGATCTGACTCATTTGACATAGATTGACAACTTGACCCTATAGTTATATTGGGCACATTTTTTCATCCGGTACTTGGGCAGAGATCCTTCAGAGGCAAATACTTTTGATCCTTCTAGCTCAGGCGCTGGCCGCTCAGGTGACCCATATGGTTTTGTCGGTGTAGATCCTCCATTATATAGGCCTGACATCCTCGTTGATGGAGATCTAGTGACTCAAGAGGAGTTACATCAGGTCGACAGGATTGATGTTGAAGACATTGAAACCATTGTCTACTTCTGATGTGTATTCTCATTATATCTTTTGATGGACCTCTGTTAGACACTAGGTGGCTATACCCCATTCTTGCTATATCTTTTGATAGGCCTCTGTTAGTTGATGGGCGTCTGTGCCCCATTTCTCTGTATTTTTAGCTGTACAGAGATAATGTATTAGATGATGATGTACTTAGGAATGTATATATTGTTATTCCCTACATCATATTATCATCTATTATTTATCATGCATGTATCATGTTATGCATATATATGTATAATCTGAGATATTTAGCATTGACCCCTAGATGGTCTTATGATACGACCCACACAGATGTCTTCATTAACAGTTAGCCGCATTGACCACACTCCACCAGTATTGGTAGCCTCCCATCTGAGGTCGTGGTATGATAGCTTGTCACCTCCAGATCGGGTGACAGTAGATCGGTTATTACAACATTCCTTGACCCTTATGATGTTCCAGTTTCCTATGGGCTTTATAGATGGTATGCTGGAGCATTGGATACCAGAGAAGCAGGTTTTCCACTTTGGGATCCAGTAGTTGACTCCCACATTAGAGAAGTACGAGCAGTTGACGGCTTTGCCCTTAGACAGACCTTGCGCTCGGATGACCATTGGCAATATGAGCCGGCAGTCATGACCCTCACCGGGTTGAGGCGTAGAGTAGTACAGGATGGGATTACATCCGACCATGTGGTGTCCCAGCTCTTTCTGATAAACAAATTTGGTACAGAGGACAGCTATGCACGGTACTCCGAGATTTCACCATGTCGGAGGATCAGTGGCGTGTGGCCCGAGTAGATGTACTTATGATCATGTGTGTATTATCATATGTGTATATGCCACGGTATATGAATGAGCTGGAAATTGGCGTCATCATGGCAGTGAGAGCTCTCAGGGAGGGCATACAATCGTGCCGATGATCGTGACAGAGACATTGAGATCAGCCACATATTGCCGCATCTACCCTTCAGGGGTATTTATAGGCAACTCGGTCATATTTTATGTGTGGTTCATATCACACCTGAGACAGATTGGCACCTTTCGACGGCATGGATATTGTTTTACACATGAGATAGCCATGTCTTACTCCTTTCAGCCAGCGGAGTGTATAGACCCTGCATTTTGGTCAATATTTTGGGCAGGGATCGGAGATCCGTTTGGCATTTTGCCGTATATAGGGCTCAGTTCACCCTATAGCTTCATTACTCATGCACCTGGCATGGATTATCTTCCTCTAGCTGGCTTGAGGGTCATGACTACTTACCACCCACTGGTTGTGATGTCACAGTTTGACAAGTTTTAGGACTTCTATCCTTTTGAGGGGGCATTATGTAAGACCCCAACTTTTATGAATAAAGATGAATTTTTTTTATATAAATACCATTTTTTAAAATTAAGGTGTGAAATTGTTATAATGTTATAATTGTGGGTAATATTTATAAATTTTTCAAAGTAAGCTAGTTGTTATAAAATTTTTGATTTGTCGGGGAATACTCATTTTAACAGGGAATATTCTTATGATGGCACAATCATTGGTAGACCACACAACAGAATTATTGTCGGAATGAGAAAACGTCAGAAATATCCTTTTATAAAAATAACGGCAGAAGTTTTACCGTTAATTATTAAAATACCCGGTGGTAAAAGTACAGTAATACACGTGGTTGAATAATAGCACATGGTATTGATTATTGATGCTTACGTGAGAAGTCACTTAGTTATACTTAATTATTTCTACAGTAATTGATGAATCATATCTCTTATATTATTGATTCAATTATTGTCACAGTATCATTTGCATAATATTTTATATTATTAAATCAATAATTAAGACAACAAAGTTATTCATATTATTATTTGCAATATTGACGATGTCTAGAAGTTCTATCAAGGAGAGGTTAGGTCATCTAATTCTGCGCCAATAGGGAGAAATTCTTATCGAAAATCCTCCTCTTTCCTGGGAACGACCTGGTTGTTAAATATTGTGAATATAATAATGATGATAAATGTTGTTAAAAAGATTGAGAGGATTTTTATGAAGTATTTGATGTAAATTTTGTTATTATATGGACCCTCATTTACTCATTTTTCAAAATAATCGATAGAAAGTTATTCAGTATATATATAATATGGTAGGACCCACCTATGATGGAGACATGTTGATGGGAGACGAACATGTGGGGCCCACGTTGGAAGAAAAAAATGGGGGGGGGGGATTCTGAAATGGGCCCATGTTGGTGGGAGAGGAACATGTGCTTATATATATATATATATATATATTATTTTGTTTTACTTGATAATGGAATTCAGCCGATGGCATCCGTAATTTCATAAATTATTTCGTCCGTGATTTTATTTCTTAACAGTACTCCTTCCATTCTCCTATAAATAGGATGCTTAGTTAAAAATGAAAAACGCACCAGAATCAAGGAATTCTTCTTCTATAATATTGAGCGTATTTCTTTTGAGTTTTAGAAAGCTTTGAGTTTAGAAAATAGTGAAAGTTTTCTTCATGAATATCCCCGCTATACCAGTTGGAATACTCTTCTTTTCAAGGTAAGGAATATTATATTTGTTCAGTATTTATATTAAATAATATTTTCTTCCATACCCTGGAGTATGTAAGTAATATTATTTTGTTTCAGATTCTGAAATCTATACTCATTTTGTTAAAGTTTTGGCTTCTATACTCCATGAAATTAGTAGAATATCCTTGATATTTGTGCATCATCCAGTATCTTTTCATGAAAATATTATTCTGAGCATTGTTGATAAGTTTTAACTTTTTTATATCAGGGTACTATTTATGGGATTACTATTCCCGAAGTTACTATTCACGGGGTACTAGTCACTCGGTTACTATTCACCCGGGGTACTATTTATGACAAAAATTTATTTCTTTTCGATCAAAATCATTTTTGATACACTATTATTCTTGAATTTTACTCCACAAAGCATTATCATGTTGACAATTTGGACATTATTGAATTCTGGATAAATTAAATAATAAATCTTTAAAAATTTATCCTTGTTTTCTTTTAATTGAATTCTTATATCATTGTCATCATCCTCATGCTTATATTGTTATAAAAGTCATCTTTGGCCGTAGTGCATAGATGGACTTGGTATGATTATGACTAGGGATTATTCGATATAATCATAACCGTAATGTTATAAATGATGTGGTAAAAGTCTTCATTGGCACGTAGTGCATTGATGGACAGTTGTTGGCATGATCATGACCATTGATGAAAAACACGAATATCCTTAGCCCATAGTGCATGGATAATTTGTGGTCATGATACTAATGAATATTCTTGGCCGTAGTGCAGGGGTGATTCGATGATGTGGATTATTTATTAAGCTGAGTTTCAGCAATAAAATTGATGATAAACCTTTTAAATCATAGAAAATAGTAGATTTCATGCTCTACTTGACTCTTCTAATGGATTGTTTGTTCCGCTTCAGTTTAACTTAATGTTTATTATATTTTATCAGTTTAACATTGTTGAAGACTAACAATAATTTATTTTGCATTATCTTAGCCATTATATTTCTTACTAGGCTAGTTGAGCTCACCCTTTGCTTTCATTGTTCTCTTCAGGAAATGAGAATATAGCTGGGACTAGTCGGGGAACGGAGTGACGGTCCAGATGTTTGCATTAGTAGTCCTCACTATTCTGTAAAATAGTGTGATAATAAATGTATTAAGGACTTATTTTGAGTTTGAATACTGTCTAGAAGACAATATTTGTATTAAAACTCATAGCTTATGTTGTATGTTTAAGTTTGTATTTGTATTCTGTACCATGTATTTGGCAACTCGGAATGGGTGATGTATACCTATTTTGGGGGTGTGATAGTTGCTATCAAAGCTTAGGGATACGATCACTGGCTGAGATGTGAGACAAGAACTAGAAGAGGAGACATGGGGAATTCCTTCGCTAGTATGACCTACTTAAGTTTAATTGGTATTTAATTGGTCGGTCAGGGTATAGGGATAATATGTGACATGTCTATTAATCCTTGTTGTGTGGCAATATTTGAAAATGACATCTGAGATTGTTGAGAATAACAATGGAGCACAGGAGACCATTGAGTCACAATAGATCAATACCCAGGATAATGTGCAACAAGAAGACAATAATCCTCATGTAAACAACAACACCGATCAGATGATGAACGATGGGATGTTCAGAGGCTTTATGCAATTCATGCAACATCAGGCAAGAACGGCTCCCATCCAAAATGCAGGTGGAAACACTGGCAACTCTCGGACAGTCACCGCTAAGTAGTTTAAGGAGCTGGGACCACCGAAGTTTTTGGGAGAGCCAAAACCACTTAAGGCGGAGACGTGGATAAAGCAGATCACCAAGATATTTGATGTCTTGGGATGCTCTGAGAAGAAAAATATTCCCTTTGCCACCTTCATGTTGCGAGGAGAGGCAGATTACTGGTGGGAATCTGTAAAGCGTACTCAACCTGCCGTACTGAAGATGACTTAGGAGAAGTTCCAAGAACTGTTCAACGACAAGTACTTTCCCGAAAGTATTCATCACATGAAAGAGGTAGAGTTTATTAAGCTGGAGCAAAACAATATGACTGTGAAACCCCAGATTTTATGAATAAAGAATTAATTTTCTCGAAATAATTTTTTTTATATTATGGTGTGAATTTGAGATAATATTATAGTTGTGGGTAGTATTTATAAATTTTGCAAAGTATGCAAGTTGTTATATTATATTCGATTTGTCAGGAAATATTCTTTGTCTCGAAAAATATTCGTACGACGGTACAATTATTGGTGGACCCCACAACGAAATTATTGTCGGATTGAGAAAACGACAAAAATATTTTATTGAAAATAACGGCGGAAGTTTTACCGTTGATACTGTTGAACTATTGGGTAGTAAAAGTACAGTAATACGCGTTGTTGCATAGTAGCACACGGTATTGATTATTGATATTTATGTGAGAAGTCGCTCAGTTTGATTCAATTATTGTCGATTAATAATATGAATTATTATAGCGATGATGACGTTTTGTTTTATTCGTATTATTAACGTAATAAAACAGAAACATCTTTTTATATAAACAGAATACTTTATTAAAGTTATTCTATAAATAGAATATATTATATTTTATTATGCATAGTGTTGCATAGTATTTTGCATAGTGTTGCATAGTGTTTTGCATAGTGTTGCATAGTGTTTGCATAGTAAAAATCTTTTTATATAAATAGAATATATTATATTTTATTTAAAAGATTTTTCTTTAAATATGGACCGTCAGATTAAAGTAAATCAACCTGGATCGTTCATGGATTAGTTATTATGCATTCCATTTTCCTATAAATAGAAGCTCATTCCTTCATTATTTTCTTACGAATTCACTGAACTCTAGAGGGAGAAACTATAGAGAGATAGAAGAAAAGCTTTTTGCTACTTAACTTTTCTTTTCCTATATCCAGTTTCTGTTACGGTAAGGGGTGTTATTCTTTCTTATTCATGAAGAGAATTGTTGTTATTCAATTTCTTATTATTCTGTTGGAATAACCTGTATACGCAATCTACCCTATACTTGGTGACATTCTTCTATTATTCTGTTGGAACATCCTGTCTGTGTGTTTTACACTGTACCTGGTTCCGTCTTTATTATTATTCCGTTGGGACATCCTGTCTGTGTGTTTTACACCGGACCTGGTTCTGTCTTGGTTTCGTCTTTATTATTATTCCGTTGGAACATCCCGTCTGTGTGTTTTACACTAGACCTGGTTCCGTCTTTATTATTCTGTTGGAACATCCTATCGGTGCAAATTTTGCCTGACCTGGTTCCGTTATTATTATTCTATTAGAATAACCTGTCTATGCGAAGTACCGCATGCATGGTGATTTCTGTTGTTATTCCATTCTTTATTATACTCAGTTGGTTAAAGTTTTGACTTCTATACTCCATGAAATTAGTAGAATACCCTTGATATTTGCGCTTCATCCAGTATCTTTTCATGGAAATATTCTTCTGATCATTCTTGAATTTTACACTACAAAGCAATATCATGTTGACAATTTGAACGTTATCAGTACCTGGATAAATTAATTCTTGAACTTGTTTTATTGAATTCTTATATCATTGTCATCATCCTCATGTTTATGTTATGTTCAAAGTCATCTGCGGCCTGTAGTGCATAGATGGACTTGGTATGATTATGACCGGGGATTATTCGGTATAATCATGACCGTAATGTTACAAATGATGTGAAAATTAAAAGTCCTCATTGGCCCGTAGTGCATTGATGGACAGTTTTTGGTATGATTATGGTTATGGATTCTCTTTGGCCGTAGTGCAAAGATGAATTGTTTTATGGCATGATCAGGACCGTTGATGAAAACACGATTATCTTTGGCCCGTAGTGCATGGATAATTCGTGGTCGTGATACTAAAGAATATCCTTGGCCTGTAGTGCAGGGATGATTTAATGATGTGGATTATTTATTGAGCTGAGTCTCAGCGATAAAAGTGATGAAAAACTTTTAAAATCATAAAAGATAGTAGATTCAATTCTCTACTTGACTCTTTTAATGGATTGCTTGTTCCACTGCAGTAAAACTTGATGTCTATTGTATTTTATCAGTTTAACATTGTTGGAGGCTAATGATAATTTATTCTGCATTATCTTAGTCATAATATTTCTTACTGGGCTAGTTGAGCTCACCCTTTCTTTCACTGTTCTCTTCAGGAAATGAGAACATAGCAGGGACTAGTCGTGGAACGAAAATAGTGTATTAATAATTGTAATGAGGACTCTTTTTGAGTTTGTATAATCTCTAGTAGACAATATTTGTATTCAAACTCACAGTTATGTTTTGTCGTATTGTACACGACAGTCGTATTAGTAAGTTGTATTTGAATTATGTACCATGTATCTGACGACCCAAGATGGGTGATGTATACCTAATTTTGGGGGCGTCACAATGACCGTGTCGCAATACGAAGCAAAGTTTACCGAGTTGTCCCGGTTTGTGTCCCACTTAGTTTATAATGAGGAGAGAATGACGTGGATGTTTCTAAGAGGTTTGAAACCCGAGATACGTCAATACCTTATCTCTCACAAATTTTGCTTGTATTTAGATGTTGTGAATATGGCTCAGTTATTGGAACACGATAATGAGACTACCCAACTAAGAAAGAGCAGCCGACTAATCGATAATAGCAATGGTAGCAGTCATCGAAGCGATGACAACAAACATGGAGGGAATCAACATGCCAGAAATGGTAACCACTTCGGTGGTAATCATGGAAAAGACAATAAAAGTGGACATTTGAAGAAGAGAAGATTCAACAGTGATGGAAAGACATCAGCATCAACACCTGTTGTTAAGTAAGGAGAACGACCATCTATCATATGCTTTAAATGTGGAGGGGAGGGACATATCAGTCCAAACTGTGCGCAATAGTCCAAAACGTACTATAATTGTGGAAGAGAAGGTCACCTAGCTCGATTTTGTCATTCAGGGAAGCCAAGTCCAGCTGGGATGGAGACACCAAAGGCCATTCTAAAAAAGTCAAAACCAGTAGTTCAAGGGAGAGCGTTTGTCGTAACCTCCCAGAAAGCAAGGAACCCGAACGAGGTCATCACGGGTAAGCTTATCATAAACTCTAGCGAAGTCTATACCTTATTTGATACTGGTTCTACCCATTCTTTTATTTCTCTTACTTGCACTCAACGTTTAAATTTGACTCTGGAGAAATTAGACTTTGACTTATCTGTTGAAACTCCGTTGGGAGAAACTTTCATTTCATCCACTGTTTATAAGTCTTGTTTGGTTCAAATAGGTATCATCACATTACCTGTCAATCTTATTTCATTGCAAATACTTGCATTTGACGTAATTCTAGGGATTGATTGGTTAACTACTCATGACGCAAAAATTGATTATTTTCGTAAGGTTGTTAGCTTTCATATTCCTAACAACCTATTATGCGAATTCAAACAATCAAACCATTAAAATCAATCACTATCATCTCAAGCCATAAAGCTATTCGTTTATTAAAAAATGGATGTCAATCTTTCTTAGCTCATGTCACGGATTTAAACAAAAATACATCAATTTTGAATGATATTTCTATTGTTAATAAATTTTCTGACGTATTCCCTGAAGAACTTCCTGGCCTACCCCCTACCCCAGAGCATGGAATTAAATTTTGAATCGACCTTGAACCCCGTACAAAACCCATTTCCAAAGCCCCATATCGAATGGTTCATATTGAACTTCAGGAGTTAAAGACCTAACTGCAGGAATTGTTAGACATCGGTTTCATTCTTCCTAGTACGTCTCCTTGGGGTGCTCCTATTCCATTCGTGAAGAAGAAAGATGGGAGTATGTAACTTTGTATTAATTATCGGGAGTTGAACCATGTCACTGTCAAAAATAGATACTCGTTGCCTTGCATTGATGACCTGTTTGACCAGTTGCAAGGCTCCAAATTCTTTTTAAAAATTGATCTTCATTCCGGATATCACCAATTGAAGATTAAAACCAATGACATTCCAAAGACGACTTGCAGAACTCGGTACGAGCATTATGAATTCCTAGTCATGTCTTTTGGATTGACTAATTCTCCTGCTGCCTTCATGGACATGATGAACCGAGTATTCAAGGATTATTTAGATCATTTTGTGGTTGTCTTTATTGATGACATTCTCATGTACTCCAAAAACTGTGAAGATCATGAGCAACACTTGAGGCTGATACTCCAAAAGCTTCGTGAAAATAAGCTTTATGCCAAGTTAGAGAAATGCGAGTTCTGGCTTGAGGAAGTAGCATTCCTTGGGCACGTGATACTAAGTCACGAAATATCTGTTGACCCAGCAAAGATTGAAGCAATTCAAAGATGCGAGCAACCTAAATCAGTGACCGAAGTACGTAGCTTTCTCGGCTTAGCTGGTTATTATCGGAGATTTGTAGAAGGATTTTCTCGAATCGCTACTCCATTAACTCAGCTAACTCAGAAAGATATAAAATTTGGTTAGACCAAGGAATGTGAGAAGAGTTTTCAAGAACTCAAGAGGAGACTCATTTCAACACTTGTTCTGATAATACCATCTGGTTCGGAATGATTTGCCATCTACAGTGATGCTTCAGGCAAAGGGTTAGGATTTGTTCTTATACAACATGGGAAAGTCATAGCCCATGCCTCTCGACAACTCAAAGAATATAAGAGGAATTATCCTACTCATGATCTAGAGTTGGCAGCTGTCGTTTTTGCACTAAAAATCTGGAGGCATTACCTGTATGGGGAGAAAGTGGAGATCTATATGGATCATAAAAGCCTCAAATATTTCTCCACCCAAAAGGAACTCAACATATGGCAACGATGTTGGCTCAAATTGTTGAAAGATTATGATCATACTATTTAATACCACCTTGGAAAAGTAAACGTGGTAGCTGACACATTGAGTAGAAGATCATATGCGGGTACGAGTGCGATATTGTCAATGTAAAGGCCCATTTTGTATGACATGCAAAGGATGGAGATAGAGTTAAAGAGTCTAGGAACCCACGTGATAATGGCAAATATACGAGTAGTGTGATGCCCCCAAATTCAAGTACTTGAAACCCAAACTCGGTGCTTCACGATACCATTTCTATGTGCGGAATAATATAATAATAATAGCAATAATATAGATAACAAACTTAATTTACTTATGCATCAAAGTCTATTCCCAGGTACGAGACCTTTACACATTCATTACATCATAGATAGTAAATATCATTGTCTTAATAAACTATAACTATTACACATAATATTATAAATCTCATTCGAACAGCTTTTCTTTCTCCTTGTTCTTGCCTGAGCCTTCGGGTTGATCATACTTAACTGAAAACATTTAAATTTAAATCAAGAATGAGTATTTGGGCGCCAAGTAAGTAATAGCAACAATAAGTATTAGCTGAAAGAATTAAATATTTTCTTTGAATGACACTTCTACAACGAACCAACAGTTGTGAAGTAAGCTAAACAATAATAACAACATATCAATTTTGTATCAAATTTTTGAAACTACGTACTGACTATAACCGGAGATTAGTCGACAGACCATGAACATTATTTTCTATTTTAAAAAAAGTTTAAACAAAACTTCATCTGTAAACCGTCATAACTTACAGGCTGGTTATGCCCTGTATTGATCAATACTACGTGCAAGAACGATATTATCGTTCATCTAATCCGCCTTTGGCGCACAAAAGTTTTCCCATGTTTGGGATGTTCATACTTAGTCGGGAATCTGAACCAAAATAATCTGGTTGGATACAATAAAATTCTATCTTGTTCAACAACATTTTTAAGTTTATGTCTAGCTGGATCAAGTAGCTTAGACGACTTTTAAATCATCGTATACATACTGGAAATTAATAAGTATGTATCAACATGTGATTAAATACATTGATTATCCTAGTGAGGACACTTGTATAACCATATTTAGAAATTAACGAACAGAATAAATATATGAATTATAATTTAATACTGTATTGATAAACAATGATCGGATAATTTAAGAACTTATATGAATACAAATAACTGAATACATAATCGATAGCAATAGAGGTAATAATCTGGCACAATAATATGATTCTGAAACTTTCTTACTCGTGTCCATTGCATAAAGGAAATGCAAAGTTAGGATACTTGCACAATAAAAGGATAGTTCAGATACTTGCCTGAGCTACTGCTTACAATAATGCAACTTAGTTTTATATTTTATACCGAAACCTAGCATTAATAAGATCTTTCGTTCGATTAGAATAATATATCAAAACACATAGTACTGTTATTTACAGTCAACACATAACCTAATCACATTGTCACTTAAGTTTAACAGTCATTGATTTACCAACAGACACGTATCTAGTCGAATTATATAAATTTAGATCAATTTCTGAAATATTTTAGTGTACCGACGACTTTATCGGGTAATTATCGAGTCTAAAACTCTATTCTGTAGTTCAATATTCGATTAGATAATTTAAATGTCAGTCATATTACCTTTCATAGCCTTATAATAATTTTAAAATAGTTATTATAATTTATCATGATTTTTCAAACACTAGAATCATCATAAAATGATTTTAAATTATAAATAATTCTATTATCATTAATATTTAATTAATATTAAACTATTAAAGAAATCATTGCCAAAATATTAAAGTTATTTATAATATTAAAGTTTAGGGTTTACCTTTTTATGAATAAATTCTGATTTCTTGGCTTATGATCTGTTATTGGAAGTCATGGGGCTTGATTTAGAGACTGGTACACCTTTGGATTTCGTGGGTTTGAGCTTGAGAGAGTATGGCTAAGTGTGGGTTGCACAAATAAGGTAATAATGCACTTTCTCTCTCTTAATCTATGCAAAGCAATTGATGCAATAAACTTGGCTGTTAGTAATGGCTTAAAGCTGGTGTTTGTAGGCTCATAGCTTAGACTAGGGTGGCTTGCCAAGATATGGTAGGATTTTGTTATCAATAATTCAAGAATGAGACAAAAAGGGTAAAATGGTCAATTGTGTTTTAATTTTAATGGTATTCTTGTCCAAGGTAATTGAATTTAGGGTTTAATCACTAGATTTTAAATCTTAAAGTTTCCCAAATAATTTTTAGGGTTTGAAAAAGTAAGTTTAAAGTTTAATAAAATTTTAATTAAAACACACTAATTAAATTAAGGTTTTTAATAGAAATTAGGGTTTTAAATAATTAGGGTTCCTTAATATTATTAGGGTTCCCAAATTAACAATTCAATTTACTAAAATAGTAATTAGGATTTCTAATTTTAGACATTAGGGTTCCTAATTAGCAAATTAGGGTTTCTAATTTTAATTAGGGTTTTTCCTAATTAACAGAAATTCTATAATACGCAATATAATTCATATAACAAAATTTCTGACTGATCTTAAACTCCAATTTTGAGTTTCCAATTATGGTTTATAACAGTAATACTAGGGTTTGTTGTGATACACCATAATTGAGTTTCCAATTATGGTTTATAACAGTAATACTAGGGTTAGTCGTGATACACCATAATTGACTAACCATTATCAGTCTACATATATACAATATATATTTATAGCACTGAAAAATCAAAATATAATTAATATTATATTATTATTCTCATCCCTTGATCAAAACCCAAATTTAGGGTTTGGATTTCATATCTGGTTTATCTTTCATATACAAATTTAATAATTAAGTTAAAATAATTAACTTAAATATACTGAACAAATTCATATAATAAAATATTTATTATTATAATTCTAATAATCATTTCATATATTATTTAAATAATATAAAATCATGTTTTCATGGAAAATAATTAATAAAACATTTCTGCTACCAAAAATTAATTACCAAAAGAATGTAATTTATAATGATTAAAAATTCTAAAAATTTATTTATAAATATTCAGGTAATAAATATATTTTCATTTATTACAAATATACATACACATTACCTGACACACATTCCTACCATTAAAATAAAAAACAATTATATGCAAAATTTCTTATTTATTTATATAGAAAATATCGGCTGTTCAAATGAGATTTATAATATTCTGTGTAATAGTTATAGTTTATTAAGACAATGATATTTACTATCTATGATGTAATTAATGTTTAAAGGTCACGTACCTAGGAATAGACTTTGATGTATATGTAAATTAAGTTTGTTATCTCTATTATTGTTATTATTATTGTACTATTTTGCACATAGAAATGGTATCGTAAAGCACCGAGTTTGAGTTTCAAGTACCTGAATTTGGGGGCTTCACAAGTAGAACTGACTTTAATCGATAAAGTTAAAAATGCTCAAGCTACAGACCTAGAGCTGATGCATATGAGGAAGAAAGTGCAAGAAGGTGCTATCCCGGATGCAAGAATTGATGAAGAAGGAATACTACGAGTCAACTCTAGACTTTGTGTTCCTAACGACCCTGATTTAATGTATAAAATTATGATTGAGGCTCACAACACACCATTTGCAATTAATCTTGGGAGTAACAAAATGTATCATGATCTTAGACATACATTTTGGTGGAGTAATATGAAGAGAGAGATAGCGGAGTTTATCTCAAGGTGTCTAACTTGTCAACGAGTCAAGGCGGAGCATCAAGTGCCAAAAGGTCCATTGCATCCACTTGAAATTCCAGAATGGAAGTGGGAGCACATTACCATTGATTTTGTTACTAGTCTTCCCAAGGTTTATCAAGGCATAGATGCAATTTGGGTCATTGTTTATAGATTGACCAAGTCTGCTCATTTTTTACCTATACGAGAAACTTATACACTTGAACGTCTTGCTCGTATGTACATAAATGAGATTGTAAGACTTCATGGTAGGCCAATATCCATAGTTTTTGATCGAGATCCAAGATTCACTTCACAATTTTAGGTTAGTTTTCAAAAGGCTATGGGCACGGATTTGCAATTCAGTTCGGCTTATCATCCTTAAACGGACGGGCAGTCAGATAGGACTATTCAAATTCTTGAAGGTCTATTAAGACTTTGTGTCCTTGACTTCAAGGGAAGTTGGGACAAGTTCTTACCATTGGTGGAGTTTTCCTACAACAGCAGTTATCAAGCAAGTATTAGCATGGCTCCATTTGAGGCGTTGCATGGAAGAAAGTGTCGTTCTCCAGTATGCTGGGATGAGGTGGGTAAAGCAACATTGTTGGGACCGGAGTTGGTACGTATGACTATAGAAAAGATTCAAACGATCCGATAACGTATAAAAACCTCACAAAATCGACAAAAGAGTTATGTTGATCTTCATCGAAAGGACGTGGAATTCAGTATTGGAGATCATGTGTTGTTACGTGTTGCTCCATGTAAATGAGTTACGAGATTTGGAAAGAGAGGAAAGCTCAATCCTCGATTCATTGGCCCATTTTTAATCCTTGATCGAGTAGGAACTGTGGCCTATAGACTCGCTTTACCGCCAAGTATGTCTCGTGTTCATAACGTTTTTTACATATCTATGTTATGTAAATATGTGGAAGACCCAAACCACATTATTGAGTTAGAACCAGATGAAATAGCGGAAGATTTAACGTATGAAGAGGTTCTTGTTAAAATCTTGGATAAGAAAGAACACATTCTACGCTCCAAGGTTATACCTCAAGTTAAAGTGTTGTGGAGAAACCACGATGTTGAGGAAATGACCTGGGAGTTAGAATCTGAAATGAAATCAAGGTATCCTCACCTCTTCAACATACCAGGTATGTACCCTAATTTCGAGGGCGAAATTTCATAAGAAGGGGAGATTGTAAGACCCCAACTTTTATGAATAAAGATGAATTTTTTCTATAAATATCATTTTTAAAAATTAAGGTGTGAATTTGTTATAATGTTATAATTTTGGGTAATATTTATAAATTTTGCAAAGTAAGCAAGTTGTTATAAAATATTCGATTGGTCGGAGAATATTCGTTTTAACAGGGAATATTCGTACGACGGCATAATCATTGGTGGAACTCACAATAGAATTATTGTTGGAATGAGAAAATGACAGAAATATCTCTTTATAAAAATAACGACGAAAGTTTTACCGTTAACTATTGAAATACCCGGTGGTAAAAGTACAGTAATACACGTGGTTGCATAGTAGCACACAGTATTGATTATTGATGCTTACGTGAGAAGTCACTCAGTTATACTCAATTATTGCTATAGTAATTGTTGAATCATATCTCTTATATTATTGATTCAATTATTGTCACAGTATCATCTGCATAAAATTTTATATTATAAAATCAATAATTGAGATGACAAAGTTATTCATATTATTATTTGTAATATTGGCGATGTCTAGAAGTTCTGTCAAGGAGATGTTAGGTCATCTAATTGCGCGCCAATAGGGAGAAATCTTTATCAAAAAGCCCCCACTTTTCTGGGAACGACCTGGTTGTTAAATATTGCAAATTATAATAATGATGATAAATGTTGTTAAAAATATTGAGAGGGTTTTTATGAAGTATTTGATGTAAATTTTGTTATTATATGGACCCCCATTTACTCAATTTTCAAAATAATCGGTAGAAAGTTATTCAGTATATATATAATATGATAGGACCCACCTGTGATGGAGACATGTTGGTGGGAGGGGAGCATGTGAGGCCCACGTTTGAAGAAAAAAAAAAGGGGAGGGAATTCTTAAAAATTTTCTTGGGAGAAGTTTTTTTCCTAACAACATGTGCTTATATATATATATATATATTATATTTTTTTCACTTGATAATTGAATTCAGCCGATGGCATCCGTGATTTTGTAAATTATTTCGTCCGTGATTTTATTTCTTAACAGTACTCCTTCCATTCTCCTATAAATAGGATGCTTAGTTAGAATTGAAAATCACACCAGAATCAGAGAATTTTTCTTCTATAATATTGAGCGTATTTCTTTCGAGTTTTAGAAATCTTTGAGTTTAGAAATTAGTGAAAGTTTTCTTCAAGAATATCTCTACTATACTAGTTGGAATACTCTTCTTTTCAAGGTAAGGGATATTATTTTTGTTCAGTATTCATATGAAATAATATTTTCTTCCATACTCTGTAGTATGTAAGTAATATTATTTCGTTTCAGATTCCGAATCCTATACTCATTTTGTTAAAGTTTTGGCTTCTATACTCCATGAAATTAGTAGAATATCCTTGATATTTGCGCTTCATCCAGTATCTTTTCATGAAAATATTATTCTGAGCATTCTTGATAAGTTTTAACTTTTTCATGCCGGAGTACTATTCACGGGATTACTATTCCCAAAGTTACTATTCATAGGGTACTATTAACTCAGTTACTATTCACCTGAGTTACTATTTATGACAAAAATTGATTTCTTTTCGATCAAAATCATTTTTGATACACTATTATTCTTGAATTTTACTCAACAAAGCAGTATCATGTTGACAATTTGGACATTATTGAATTCTGGATAAATTAAATTATAAATCTTTAAAAATTTATCCTTGTCTTCTTTTAATTGAATTCTTATATCATTGTCATCTTACTCATGCTTATATTGTTATGAATGTCATCTTTGGTCGTAGTGCATAGATGGACTTGGTATGATTATAACTAGGGATTATTCGGTATAATCATGACCGTAATGTTACAAATGATGTGATAAAAGTCCTCATTAGCCCGTAGTGCATTGATGGATAGTTGTTGGCATGATCATGACCATTGATGAAAAACACGAATATCCTTGGCCCGTAGTGCATGGATAATTTGTGGTCGTGATACTAATTAATATCCTTGGCCGTAGTGCAGGGGTGATTCGATGATGTGGATTATTTATTAAGATGAGTCTCAGTGATAAAATTGATGATAAACTTTTTAAATCATAGAAGATAGTAGATTTCATGTTCTACTTGAATCTTCTAATGGATTGCTTGTTTCGCTGCAGTTAAACTTGATGTTTATTATATTTTATTAGTTTAACATCATTGAAGGCTAACGATAATTTATTCTACATTATCTTAGTCATAATATTTCTTACTGGGCTAGTTGAGCTCACCCTTTGCTTTCATTGTTCTCTTCAGAAAATGAGAATATAGCTGGGACTAGTCGGGGAACGGAGTGGCTATCTAGATGTTTTCATTAGTAGTCCTCACTATTCTGTGAAATAGTGTGATAATAAATGTATTGAGGACTTATTTTTAGTTTGAATAATGTCTAGAAGATAATATTTGTATTAAAATTCACAGCTCATGTTGTATGTTTAAGTTTGTATTTGTATTCTGTACCATGTATTTGGCAACTCAGAATGGGTGATGTATACCTATTTTGGGGGCGTCACACATTAAGTCAGTGTGTGGCTTCTCTCTATTTGTTAGTAGAGGACAGATCCAGGGTGTATGCCTATTGGGATCAGCATGAGCTAGCTGTATTTTTTGTTAGCTATCTGGGCTGTTCGACAGAGTATTCTGCATGGATGGAGACAGCGACAACATCGGCTGAGGTAGTATCCATAGTGCCAGGAATTGATTCTGATGATGGGGAGCCCATAGAGGACATAGATTTCCCACCGAGGAGAAGCTATTCACTAGGTTGCCAGCACGAGTGCTACTGTGATCCAGCATTCAGTACAGTATTTAGAGCAAAGTCTTCATCTGATAACTTTTGAGAGAGATCAGGATAAGGCCTTGATGTTGACAGCTCTTGATGGGAGAGATGTCGCTCTATTGGAAAGAGAGGAGGCTTTACCTCATAGAGACACCGCTATTGCTAAGCGGGATGAGGTCAGATCATTCAGAGATGCACTGATTATTGAGCAAGATGATGCCATATCTGTCCGAGATGTAGCCGTTATAGATAGTACTGCAGTGAGATCCCTTACCACTAGCATCATTGGTGAGATAAACGCGTATATTGATGAGAACAGTGTTACTATGCAGTTAGTTGTAGATTTGTTGGCTCGTGTAGATACCCTTGGGTAGGAGCTTGCAGCGTTACCTCCTTCTTCTGAGAGGGATACGATGTTAGATTTGATAGCCCGCATTATGCACTGATTTGTAGATAGACTTTTATTTTCCTGTACAAACTAGCTTAGCCATTTTTTCATGTATAACACATATTGTATATCAAACAACATTTATATATGGTAGGGAATATATATTGATTCACTTCCCTTATAGTTATGCCTTGTTACTTGCTTGATATTTGACTGTTTCTTCAGGGCTTGTGATTTGGATGTATTCTGAACTCCTCCTTGATGGATGGACATTAAGATGTCTCAAGATCTTCAGAATGAATCGTTGATTTGTGTGTATCCTTAACCTCTTTGGTGTCATGGGACTGGTTTTTGTATGTAGATGTGGAGAAGAGTGTAACTTTTCCTCTCTGAGGTTGACCGCACCACAAATGGTTGCCGGTACTCCTTTGTATGGGGGAGTCCAGTAAGTTCCATCTCTTATGGATTGGTATTTCTCTTTGAGGAATCAACCGCAGCTTAGATGGTCGCCGATTCTCCCATTTATGGGGAGATCAGTTAGTTTCATTCATCCCTTTGGTCTGAAGCCGATGAAAAGTGATGGATTTAAGGATGATCCCAGTACCATTGACAAGTCTTTGTATTTTAGTAGGGGTTAGACCGAACCATAAATGGCTGCCTATGTACTCTTATTAAAGAGGAGATCAGGTCTGCATAGTTTGAACCTGGTGTAAGAGGTTCAACACTGTAGAAAGGTGTAAATGGGTGTAGAAAGGTTTTGGTTTGTGGGGAATGGTATAAAATGTTTTTGTTGTTTTTGTTTTGTTTTTTTTATTACTACCAGGCCATAAGAATGGTTGCCTGTGTACTCCCAGGTATCGAAGAGATTAGGTTGACGTAGTTTGCCCCATGTTCAGGACGAGATTGCAGTCAAAAAAAGTTTGATCCCATTTTTAGGACAAACTGCGGGGGAAAAAGTTTGATCCCATACACAGGACAAACTGCAGGTGTAAAAAAGTCTTAATCCTTGGTGGGACAAGACTGCGGGTGTGAAAATTTTTTGAAAGCAAAGTTGGGTAAAGGATCTATTGATCCAGAACCAGGCTACTAGTTTGAAAAGTGTGTTTCTCCCTGATGGGGCAAAAGGGTATGAAGAAACGTTATATGTAGAAAGAGTTAGAAAACCTGAAATGACTGGAGATCTGGTGATCCAAAGCCAGGATGTTTTCTTGATGGTAACTTCAGACATAGTACCTGTGATGCCCCTAAAATAGGTATAAATCACTCATCTTGAGTCGCCAAATACATGGTACAAAATTCAAATACAACTTAATAATACAATTGTCGTGAAAAATACGACAAAATATATACTGAGAGTTTTAATACGAATATTGTCTTCTAGACAGTATTCAAACTTAAATGGAGTCCTCATTACTTTTATTATCACACTATTTAACAGAATAGTGAGGACTACTAATTCTATCATCTAGACCGTCACTCCATTCCCCGACTAGTCTCAGCAATATTCTTATTTCCTGAAGAGAACAATGAAAGCAAAGGGTGAGCTCAACTAGCCCAGTAAGAAATATTATGAGTAAGATAATGCGGAATAAATTATCCTTAGCCTTCAACAGTATAACAACTTATAGAATACAATAGACAACAAGTTTTAGATCAACAACTGCAGCGGAATAAGCAATCCATTAGAAGAGTCAAGTAGAGCATAAAATCTACTATCTTCTATGATTTAAAAAGTTTTTCATCAACTTTATCGCGAGACTCAGCTTAATAAATAAAATCAAATCATCCCTACACCACGGCCAAGGATATTCATGTAATCATTAATGGTCATGATTATACCGAATAATATCTGGTCATAATCATACCAATTCCATCTATGCACGTAAGTCAAAGATGACTTTCATCACAATATAAGCACAAGGATGATGACAATGACATAATAATTCAATAAAATAAGTTCAAGGTAAAATTTTAAAGATTTATAATTTAATTTATCCAGAATTCAATAACGTTCAAATTGTCAACATGATACTACTTTGTGGAGTAAAATTCAAGAATGCTCAGAAGAATATTTCCATGAAAAGATAATAGATGAAGCACAAATATCAAGGATATTCTACTAATTTCATGGAGTATAAAAGTTAAAACTTTAACCAATTGAGTATAATAGAATATATGAAAGTGCAAATGGATTTTTACCGCCATGCGGTAATCTACGTAGACAGATCATTTCCATAATTTAATAAGGAATGAATGCGAAGGGTCATTCACCTTGCATGCGGTAGTCCGGGTAGACAAGTTATTCCAAAAAAAAATAAAGAATGGAATAACAGAAGAATTCACCATGCATGCGGTAGTCTGCGTAGACAAGTTATTAAAATAGAATAATAAAGAATGGAATAACAGAAGAATTCACCATGCATGCGGTAGTCCACGAAGACAGGTTATTCCAACAGAATAATAAAGAATGGAATAACAAAAGAATTCACCATGCATGCGGTAGTCCGCGTAGATAGGTTACTGAATAACAGAAGAATTCACCATGCATGCGGTAGTCTGCATAGACAAGTTATTCCAACAGAATAATGAGGAATGAAATAACAACCCTTATGAGTATTGAAAGAAAATAACTCTCTTCATGAATACAAAAGAAATAATACCCCTTACCTTAGAAGAAAACTGGATACTGGAATAGTGAGGTAGCAGACTTCTCTTCTTCTTTCTCTCTATAATTTCTCTCTATAATAATTGCTCTTGTGAAACTTAGTGAATTGGTGAAAAATAATGAAGGAATGAGCTTCTATTTATAGGAAAATATAGTTTCGATAATTGCACGTTCTGGGGCTCGAAATATTACAGTATAATACCTTTCTCTTTTTTTATTTTTAATTTAGTCCTGAAAGTATTATCAAACTTGCACCACCTCCCCTAATAGTAAATCATGTGACTCAATAGTTCTAAACATGTGAAAAAATTAATTACAATATAATACATTCATCTATACCTCCATTTTTAATTTAGTCATGCAAGTATTATCAATCTTGCACCAACTCCCCTAATAGTAAATCATGTGAATCAATAGTACACACATGTGAACACATAGTTATAAGCATGTGAATTAATAGCAATTAATTGCTCATTTATCCGATTAATTACCCGATTGGTCAATATAACTTCCAAACATCAATTATTATCGAAATAAATGTTGATTTCCACTAACATTAATAATCCCAACACAATAGAACTATCAATTTCATCTTTAATCAACACGAACTTATTCATCATTAATATTATAACTCTCAATATTTAACAACCAAGCCGTTCTCAGGAAATAGGGGCTTTCTGATAAGGATTTCTCCTTATTGGTGCGCAATTAGGTAATCAAACCTATCATTGACAGAACTTCTAGACATTGTCAATATTACAAATAATAATATGAATAACTTTGCCATCTCAATTATTGATTTAATAATATAACATATTATACAAATGATACTATGACAATAATTAAATCAATAATATGAGAGATAATGATGCAGCAATTACTGTAGCAATAATTGAGTATAACTGAGTGACTTCTTACGTAAGCATCAATACTCAATACTGTGTGCTACTATTCAACCACGTTTATTACTGTACTTTTACTACCGGGTAGTTTAATAGTTTTAACGATAACACTTTCGCCGTTATAAAAAGATAATTCTGTCATTTCTTACTACAAAAATACTTCCGTTGTGGGGTCCACCAATGATTATGCCGTCGTACGGATATTCCCCGACAAAAAGAATATTCCCCGACCAAACGAATATTTTATAACAACTTGCTTACTTTGAAAATTTTTTCACATATCACCCTTAACTTTAACCTTTTATCAATTTAACCATTTAAGAAATAAAATAATAATTATAAGAAAATTGAAACTTTCATTTCATAACATTCGGGGTCTTACAATCTCCCTTATGAAATTCTGCCTTCAAAATTTACGTATGTACTTGGTATGCCGAAGAGGTGAGGATACTTTGACTTCATTTCAGATTCTAACTCTTGAGGTATAACCTTTAAGTGTCGAATGTGATCCTCCTTGTCAAAGATTTTAACATTTATCTCATTATACGTTAAATCTTCTGCTATCTCGTCTAGTTCTAAATCAATAATGTGGTTCAGGTCATCCACATATTTATGTAACATCGATACGTTAAAAAAATGTTATGAACACGCGACATACTTGGCTGTAAAACGAGTCTATAGGCCACAGTTCCTACTCCATCGAGGATTTTAAATGGCTAATTAAATCGATGGTTGAGATTTCCTCTCTTCGTCGATTCTTGCTTTTAAAATAACGCCCTCTTAAACCTTCTTCTTCACATTCATCAGCTCTGAGTATGTAGCTTGAACGACTTCTAACTTTATCGATTAAAGTCGATTCTACTCGTATGTTTGATATCACCACGTGGGTCCCTAGAGTCTTTAACTCTATCTTCACCATTTGTAAGTTATACGAAATGGGTTTTTATGTTACAACATCGCACTCGTAAACGCATACGATCTTCTACTCAACGCGTCAGCTACTACATTCGATTTTCCCATGATGGTATTGAATGGTATAATCGTAATCTTCAACAGCTCGACCCAACATCTTTGGTGCATTATATGTTCGTTTTGGTTGAAGAAATATTTAAGGGTTGAAGAAATGGGTTTTGTACTGGGGTCAATACAAAATTTGATTTCACGCTCTAGGGGTAGGTTAAGAAGTCTTCAAGAATACGTCAGGAAATTTATTAACAATAGAAATATCATTCAAAACTGTGACTCTCATCCAAGACTTAGATAGTACGTCACATTGATACCTATCAACTTGCCATCGTCATTCATGACGTCGCCTACAGAAAGTCTGGCTTTGGTGCATTCCACATGAGGAAGTCAACAACGAAAGGATCGGGGCTCTTTACTTATGGCTTGATATGACAATGATTGACTTTAGTGGTTTGGTTGCTTGAATTCGCATAACATGTTGGTTAGGAATATGACAGTTAACAACATTACAAAAAGCATGATAAGTAGTTAACCAATCGATTTCTAAAATCACATCAAAGGAAAGTATTTCCAAAGAGATAAGATCAACAGGTAACGTGAAAAGTGTTGATTTGAATCAACAAGATTTATAAACAGTGGAGGTAACGAAGGTTTTTACTAATGATGTTTCAACAAATAAGTCAAAGTCTAACTTCTCTAGAGTTAAATTTAAACGTTGAGCACAAGCAAGAGAGATAAAAGAATGGGTAGAACCGGTATCTAATAAGGTATAGACTTCGCAAGAATTTATAATTAACTAACCCGTGCTAACTTTGTTTGGGTTACTCGTTTTTTGAGAAGTCACAAAAAATGCTCTTCCTAAAACCATCGACTTTGTTTTGTCCGTATTCGCATTTGGTGCCACCATTCCAGCTGGACTTGACTTTGGTGCACGACAAAATTGGGCTAGGTGACCTTCTTTTCCACAATTGTAACATGTTTTGGACTATTGCATACAGTTTGGACTGATGTATCCTTACCCTTCGCATTTGTAACATACGACCGACGGTCGTTCTCCTTACTTAACAACAGGTGCTGGTGCTGACGTCTTTCCATTATTATTGCATCTCCTCTTCTTGAAACTTTCACTTCTATTATCTTGGCCATGATTATCACCGAAGTGGTTACCATTCTTGGCATGATAATTTCCCCCACGATGGTTATCATTGTTCCGATGGTCGTTGCCACTGGTATGATTATTATCGTGTTGTTGGTCGTTGTCTTTTGGTTGTACTGACTCATTATCGCGCTCCAATAATTGAGCCTTATTCACAACATCCGAATATAAACAAAGTTTATGAAAAATGAGGTATTGATGTATATCAGGTTTCAAACCTCTTAGAAACATTCGCGTCATTCGCTCTTCATTATCGACCAAATGGGATGCAAACTGGGATAACTCCACCAATTTAGCCTCGTATTGCGACACAGTTATATTTTTTTGCTCCAAATTGATGAATTCCACCTCCTTCATGTGACGAATACTTTTGGGAAAGTACTTGTTGTTAAACAACTCTTGACACTTCTCCCAATACATCTTGAGTGCGTCAGGCTGGGTACACTTTACAGATTCCCACCAATAATCTGCCTCTTCACGCAACATAAAGGTGGCAAAGGGAACCTTTTGTTCCTCGGAGCATCCCAAGACATCAAATATCATGGTGATCTGCTTTAACCACGTCTCCACCTTAAGTGGTTCTGGATTTCCCAAAAACTTTGGCGGTCCCAGCTCCTTGAACTGCTTAGCAGTGACCAGCCGTGGGTTGCCATTGTTTCCACCTACATTTTGAACAGGAGTCTCTCTCGCCTAATGTTGTATAAATTGCATAAAGCCTCTAAACATCCCATCGTTCATCATTTCATCGGTGTTATTGTTTACCTGAGGATTATTGTCTTCTTGATGCACATTATCCTGGATATTGATCGTTAGTGACTCAACGGTCTCATGTGCTTCATTACTGATCTCAACATTTTCAGATGCCATTCTCAAACACTGTCACAAAATAAGGGTTAATTGATATATCACATATTATCCCTATACTCTGACCGACCAATTAAATACCAAATAAACTTAGGTATGTCATACTAGCGAAGGAATTACCTGTCTCTCCCCTCTTAGTTCTTGTCTCACATCTCAGCCAGGGATCATATCCATAAGCTTTGATACCAACTGTGATGCCCCCAAAATAGGTATACATCACCCATCTTGAGTTGTCAAATATATGGTACAAAATTCAAATACAACTTAATAATACAACTATCGTGAAAAATACAACAAAACATAAACTGAGAGTTTTAATACGAATATTGTCTTCTAGATAGTATTCAAACTACAATAGAGTTCTCATTACATTTATTATCACACTATTTAATAGAATAGTGAGGACTACTAATGCTATCATCTGGACCGTCACTCCGTTCCCCGACTAGTCCTAGCTATATTCTCATTTCCTGAAGAGAACAATGAAAGCAAAGGGTGAGCTCAATTAGCCCAGTAAGAAATATTATGACTAAGATAATGCAGAATAAATTATCCTTCCCCTTCAACAGTATAACAACTGATAGAATACAATAGAAAACAAGTTTTAGATCAACAACTGCAGTGGAATAAGCAATCCATTAGAAGAGTCAAATAGAGCATAAAATCTACTATCTTCTATGATTTAAAAAGTTTTTCATCAACTTTATCGCTGAGACTCAGCTTAATAAATAAAATCGAATCATCCATGTACCACGACAAAGGATATTCATGTAATCATTAGTGGTCATGGTTATACTGAATAATCCCTTGTCATAATCATACCAACATTTGTCCATCAATGAACTACAGGCCAATGAGGACTTTTACCACATCATTCGTTACATTACGGTCATGATTATACCGAATAATCCCTGGTCATAATCATACCAAGTCCATCTATGGACGTAAGCCAAAGATAAATTTCATCATAATATAAGCATGAGGATGATGACAATGACATAATAATTCAATAAAACAAGTTCAAGGATAAATTTTAAAGATTTTTAATTTAATTTATCAAGAATTCAAAAACGTTCAAATTGTCAACATGATACTGCTTTGTGGAGTAAAATTCAAGAATGCTCAGAAGAATATTTTCATGAAAAGATACTGGATGAAGCTCAAATATCAAGGATATTCTACTAATTTCATGGAGTATAGAAGCCAAAACTTTAACCAACTGAGTATAATAGAATATATGAAAGTACAAATGGATTTTTACCGCCATGCGGTAATCCACGTAGACAGATCATTTCTGTAATTTAATAAGGAATAAATACGAAGGGTCATTCACCATGCATGCAGTAGTCCGCGTAGACAGGTTATTCCAACAGAATAATAAAAAATGGAATAACAGAAGAATTCACCATGCATGCGGTAGTCCACGTAGACAGGTTATTCCAACATAATAATAAAGAATAGAATAACAGAAGAATTTACAATGCACGCGGTAGTCCGCGTAGACAGGTTATTCCAACAGAATAATAAAGAATGGAATAACAAAAGAATTCACCACGCATGCGATAGTCCGCGTAGACAGGGTACTCCAATAGAATAATAAATAATGGAATAACTGAAGAATTCCCCATGCATGCGGTAGTCCGCTTACACATGTTATTCCAACAGAATAATAAAGAATTAAATAACAGAAGAATTCACCATGCATGCGGTAGTCCACGTAGACAGGTTATTCCAATAGAATAATAAAGAATGGAATAACAACCCTTATGAGTATTGAAAGAAAATAACTCTCTTCATGAATAAGAAAGAAATAATACCCCTTACCTTAAAAGAAAACTGGATACTGGAATAGTGAGGTAGCAGACTTCTCTTCTTCTTTCTCCCTATAATTTCTCTCTATAATAATTGCTCTTGTGAAACTTAGTGAATTGGTGAAAAATAATGAAGGAATGAGCTTCTATTTATAGAAAAATATAGTTTCCATAATTGCATATTTTGGAGCTCAAAATATTATATTATAATACCTTCCTCTTTTTCTTTATTTTTAATTTAGTCCTGCAAGTATTATCAAACTTGCACCACCTCCCCTAATAGTAAATCATGTGAATCAATAGTAAATCATGCGACTCAAAAGTTCTAAACATGTGAAAAAATTAATTACAGTATAATACCTTCATCTATACCTCCATTTTTAATTTATTCATGCAAGTATTATCAATCTTGAACCAACTCCCCTAATAGTAAATCATGTGAATCAATAGTACACACATGTGAACACATAGTTATAAGCATGTGAATTAATAGCAATTCATTGCTCATTTATCCGAGTAATTACACGATTGGTCAATATAACTTCCAGACATCAATTATTATCGAATAAATATTGATTTCCACTAACACTAATTATCCCAACACAATGGAACTATCAATTTCATCTTTAATTAACACGAACTTATTCATCATTAATATTATAACTCTCAATATTTAACAACCAAACATCTCCTTGACAGAACTTCTAGACATTGTCAATATTGCAAATAATAATATGAATAACTTTGTCATCTCTATTATTGATTTAATAATATAACATATTATACAGATGATACAGTGACAGTAATTGAATCAATAATATGAGAGATATGATACAACAATTACTGTAGTAATAATTGAGTATAACTGAGTGACTTCTTACGTAAGCATCAATAATCAATACCGTGTGATACTATGCAACCACGCGTATTATTGTACTTTTACTACCGGGTAGTTCAACAATTTTAACGGTAACACTTTCGCCGTTATAAAAAGATAATTCTTTCATTTTCTTACTATGACAATACTTCCATTGTGGGGTCCACCAATGATTGTGTCGTCTTACGGATATTCCCCGACAAAAAGAGTATTCCCCGACCAAAAGAATATTTTATAACAACTTGCTTACTTTACAAAAAATTTCACATGTCACCCTTAACTTTAACCTTTTATCAATTTAACCATTTACGAAATAAAATAATAATTATAAAAAAATTGAATACTTTCATTTCATAAAATTCGGGGTCTTACAGTACTATTTCATGGTGTCCGAGTGAATGAGCTATGGAAATTCATGGTCATCCACTTCCTATAATCTGAGAGCACCTCTTGTCATACCTCTTTGACAATAAATGGGCCCTTCCAGTTTGGAGCGAATTTTCCCTTAGACTGATCTTGGTTGTCAATGATCTTCTTTAAAACCAAGTCATTTTATTTAAACTACCATAGTCAGACTTTTCAATTGTAGGATCTGGCAATCTTTTGTTGTTATAACTGACCATGGAAGATAACATCACTTCGTCTTTCGTCTATTAGAGACAATTGGTGATACCTGTCTTGTAACCATTGGTCTTCATCCAGCTGAGAGTCTATCAACACTCTGAGGGATTCCATTTCCACCTATATGGGGAGCACTGCTTCCATCCCATAGGCTAATGAGTAGGGTGTTACCCCAGTGGAAGTGCACATTGATGTTCTGTAGGCTAATAAAGTAAGAGGCAACAAGTTAAGACATCATTTGTGGTTGGCAGACATCTTTTTCATTATCTCCTTAATGTTTTTATTAGCCACTTCAATAGCATCATTCATCTTTGGACGGTAGATGACGGAGTTGAGATGTTTGATGTGGAATTTACTGCACAACTCCTCCACCATTTTTTTTGTTGAGGTTCTTAGCATTGTCTGACACAATCACCTCTAGTTGTCCATATCGACAAATGACATTGTTTCTGATGAAACCAATGATAACTTCTTTGGTAACCTTGGGGAAGGAGGCTGCTTCTACCCACTTGGTGAAGTAGTCGATCACGATGAAGATAAATCAATGCCCATTACTGGCTTTGGGCTCAATGGGCCCGATCATGTCCATTCCCCACATTGAGAAGGGCCAAGGTGAACTCATATTATGGAGTTCCCTCGGAGGGGCATGGATAGCATTCCCATGAATTTGGCATTGGTAGCATCTCTTGACGTGATCATCACAGTAAGCCTTGAGAGAGATCTAGTAATGCCCTGTTCTGAGGATCTTTTTGACAAGTAGAGGGTCGTTCATGTGTGGGCCACATACTCCACCATAGATCTCATCCATGAGCCTCTGAGCTTGGTCCTTGTCCAGACATCTGAGGAGACCTAGTCCTGCATCTCTTTTTTAGAGTGCATCTCCGCTCAGGTAGAATTTCATAGCCAGCCGATGGATCCATCTCTCGGCCGGGCTTGCCTTAGCGGGTGTAGATCCATCTCGTATGTACTCCTTGATATGCTGATACCAAGGGTGTTTGATGGGGGGTAGCTCATCCGATACTTCTCCAATGTAATTACCATATGTTGGAGCCTTTTGTAGGGAAAATGTAATGCTTGGCATGTTTTCCTTGTCATGTATGTGAATCAAGGAGGACAAAGTTTCTAGCGCATCCGTAAAATCATTCCTATTTTGAGGAATGTGGATGAAGGAGATTTCTTCAAACTCCGAAGCCAACTGTAAAACTTGCTGATGGTAGGGCAGTAAATATAGCTCTTTGGTGTGATAGATTCCGGTGGTTTTTCTGATCACTAATTTGGAATCTCCAAAGATAGTTAACCGCCTGATGCCCATTGATTGGGCAAGTTTTAGCCCCATAATACAGCCTTCATACTCAGCTATGTTGTTGGTACTGACAAATTATAATTTGACGGCGATGAGATACTACTCACCCGTACCAGATACTAGAACTGCTCCAGCCCCAGAACCTTCCATGTTCACAGCTCCATCAAAATACATTTTTCACATCTAGTATGCATCGTACTGATGGTGTTATTGGACTGTCATTACCCATTCATCTGGGATGTATGTTTCTAAGGGTTTAAAATCCCCTAAAGGTGCGACGGCCAGTTGATCCACAATTCCTTGACCTGTAATAGACTTTTACGTCACGTAGACGATGTCAAATTGATGTAGGATCAACTGCCATCTGGACAGCCGATAATTTAACATGGGTTTACTGAACACGTACTTGAGAGGATCCACGCGGGATATGGGATGGGTTGTATAACCATGTAGGTAATGATGTAACCCCATAGAGGCGCATGCTAAAGCACAACAAGTTTTCTCAATTAGAGTGTATTTGTGCTCACTGCTGCTGAATCTTTTATTGAGGTAGTAGATAGCTCGCTCTTGGCCTCTATCGTCCCTTTGTCCCAGCATGTAGCCCATGGCATTGTCATTAATTGACAGGTACATGAATAGGGGAACACCATCCCTTGGAGGTACCAAAACAGGAGCTTTGACCAGCTACTCTTTGATTGTAAGGAAGGCTTTTTGACACTCTTCATTCCATTTCATGGAGGAGTTCTTCCTTAACAATTTGAAGATATGTTCATAGGTTCCTGTGAGTTGGAAGATGAACCTGCTAATGAAGTTGATTCTTCCCAAAAATCCCTGTATTTCCTTCTCTGTCTGAGGAATGGGCATTTCTATAATGGCCTGGATTTTGGTGGGATCCAGCTCAATCCCTTTATGGCTGACTAGGAATCCTAACAACTTTCCTGATTTAATGCCAAAGGCACACTTGGCTGGATTCAACTTCAAGTTGTACTTATGCAACCTGTTGAAGAGCTTTCTGAGATGGTCTAAGTGGTCATCTTCCCTTCGGGACTTGATAATGATGTCATCCACGTAGATCTCTATCTCTTTTTGCATTAAGTTATGGAAAAGAGCCATCATAGCTCAATGATAGGTTGCTCCGGCATTAATGAGGCCAAATGATAACCGTCTATAGTAAAAGGTTCCCCAAGGCATGATGAATGCTGTTTTCTCACTATCCTCTTCAGTAACCATAATTTGATGATACCCCACAAAGTAGTCAGCAAAGGAGTACATGTTATATTGAGCAGTATTGTCAATGAGGATGTGGATAAATGGTATGATAAAGCTATCTTTAAGGAAAGCTTTATTCAAATCCCGATAATCCACGCAAACCCGCACCTTTCCTCCAGGTTTAGGCATGGGGACTATGTTGGATAGCCATTTAGGGTATGTGGACACCATGATGATGTCATCTTAAAATTATTTCACAATTTCTTCTTTAACATTTAAACTCCACTCAAGTTTTAATCGCTTGAGCTTCTGGCTGACTAGCTTAAATCCCTCTTTGATGGGGAGGCGATGAATGACAATGCTAGTGGACAAACCCACCATGTCTTCATGAGACCATGAAAACACATCCTAGAATTGGGTTAATAGCGTAACCATATCATTCCTTTGGTTTGAAGTGAGGCCCGTACCAATCTGGATCAGTTTAGGGTTCTCTAAGGTTTCGAGATTGAAAGAGGTGGTTTGATCAAGGTTTAGTTTGGGTTTGTCATCGACCCATAATTTGATCTCTTGAGGTATCTCAATGTCCTTCTATATCTCCATCAAGTCTGAGTCCAACTTTTCATCAAAGTTACAATCCTTATGGAGAAAAGGCACCTTATCAGTAAGTATAGGCACATCTAAGTTCAGAGTCTTGAAACAAAATATGATTTCACTTAATATATGAAACTGTTTAATCATACAAAGTGCTAGAATGTAATGACAAAACAACTGCTAATATTGTATAGAAAAGTAAGCAGTTATAGTTATCTACAGGGCAGAAGGAGTTTATCCACGTTTTACCCTTATCAACAAATGCAAGGAGTGTTGCTCCAATTGTTAAGGGTAAAGTCCTGGTAGACTGCTGTGATGGAGGGACTGTCATCATCCTCCTTTTCCCGAATTATAACAATGATATCTGAGAAATCATTGTCTGGGATGTATTTATTCATTCCTTTGGTATGGATAATGATGCGTATGTTTGACAACCTCCTGGCGATGTCTTGTTTAATTTTTCATTCCCTTTCTTCCACTTTGGGATCTGGAACCGGAACCACTTTTCCTTTGACCGATATCGGTTTAAAAAATAACATAGTCACCACATGGGCAGGCACCTTTACCGGAGACCGTATAGGCTCAGGATCTGTAGGTTGAGATAATCGCCATGTGGCTGAAGATGAAGGAATCTGTTTGTGCTTATGAGGATTCCTTTGACTAGAACTGGCAGTATAGCCTAGTCCGGCTGTCCCTGTTTGACTGGACACTTGAATTGGGCGCTTAATGCCCTGATGATCTTTACCAAACCCTTTTCCAGGCTGATAACCCAATGACATCATTTCTTGAGTGGTCGACATTACTTCAGCAGAAATCTTGTGTATCAGAGGTGGTGCCCTAATAGGATGATAGTTTGTGTTGTACACCTCCAGGGCATGGAAATTGACCAGCTCAACTTTTAAATTGAAGCTGATGAGTGGTATGTCACCTTATTCAGGACATTCCAGCTCAGTATTAACAGTGACTAGGCTATTATTAATGATGTATTTGAGTTGCTAGTGAAGAGTGGAAGGGACGGCTCTGGCCATATGAATCCATGGTCTTCCTAAGAGTAGGTTGTATCCTATAGTAATTTTGAGCACATGAAAGGATACGCTAAATGTATGTGGACCAATCTCCACAGGCAGTTCAATCTCCCTAACAGCATTTCATCGGGATCCATCAAAAGCTTTGATAACTGTATGGCTGCTTTTGATCCTCTTGAGATTGATATTCATCTTTTCCAAAGCGGCATAAGGGCAGATATTCAAAGATGAACCTCCATCGATCAAAAATCCTCCTACCATGTATCCGGAGGATAACATCGTTATGTACAACGGCTTGCAATGACCAGTTCCTTCGGGAGGTATGTCATCATCAGTGAAAGATATGACATTGTTGTTAAAAATGTGATCAACCAGATGCTGGAATTTTTCAACATCCACTGATTTCGAAAAATGGGCTTCTTCCAAAACCTTTAGCAAAACCTTCATATGTTCTTTGGAAGAGAAAACCAAGTTTAGTATGGAAATTTATTGTGGAGCTTCTCTCAAGCTTAAAACCACCTTGGCTTCGTTATGGCCCATAGTACGGAGGAACTCTTCAATTTTCTCCATGGGAATTTTCCCCTTTAATTTGATGGTAGGCTTCATCACCCTTTGGGGAAGATACAGTGAATTTTCCTTCGACACTGCAGCAGTTGTATGAGATGTGGATCCTCCAGCCTCTTGTTGGGTAAAATCTAATTACGCACATCACGCAAGTATACATGGTCAACAAGTAATAAAGTGATAAGTTGAGTATCGTTCCCACAGAGACTAATTAGCAATAACCTTAACTTACAATTACCAATCTTCTATTAACCCTAATTTTATTAAACAAATCAACTCAATAATTTAAATTAGTGCAACTAAAATTAAGAATAATTAAACTAACACAAAATAACCACGAATATCAAAATTTGAAATTTCAAACAATTAATGGAGGATTAGACTTATGATTTCACCCTAAGCTTCACTTTGATTTTAACACCTTTATCCCAATTCAATGCACTATCCCAGTTTATTAATCAAGAACATGAACGTTGTATTAACCACCTTTCGATGCACTAATACCGTATTAACACCAATCCACAATTAAGATAAAAATCTGTTAAACACCTTAATCAACTAACCCACTATATCTCTATATGAATTACAATTGAAAAAGGTTGAAGAATAAGTTCTTTATCCGATTATATGCGGTGTCAAGCATATCTCTACCTTAACACTCATCAAGTTTAAGCTACTAATAAAATCCTGAACACATGCTATATCAACTAGGTCTAGATTTGAATATCCTCTCTCGATGCCATCCAACTCCACAAAGAATTATTGATCAGGTAATTCATAGATTCAAGCACAAATCAATATAGATAAACTAGAGATAGCTTATTAAAATGGAAATCAAAGTTTACAAAACCATCGATTCGCTTAAGGATCCATCATAAGCCTAAAAAGTGAATTAGTTCATAATAAACGAAATAAACACTGAATAAATCATAGAAATCATTCTTCCAATTACAAATAATAATCTTACACAAAGAATATGGAAAAACGCCCTTCACAAAGACTAGAATTGCAGTTATCTTGAAAAACTCCTCGAAATACTCCTCCACACTTGCTATCAAAAACTGAACGTAGATCTCCGTAATATGTCTCTCCTCTCTCTTCTTTTCTTGAAGTTGTTGTTCCTTTAGTATATCATGTCCAACACATAAGTCCCAGCCGAATTCTCTATCAAATAGAGTTATATTACCATGCAAATAGCTAAAATTCATGCCCAAAAGGAATTGCAAAGATAACAGGACACTCAGATTTTCCACACACACACCCCCCCCCCCCCGCCTCGGCGGGGGTTTATATACTATAAAAGCCCGCCCTGGCGAGCTATGTTCCTATCTTGCTCATATGAAGACCCCCGCCCCGGCGGGAGTGTGTAGCCTAATAACACCCGCCCCGGCGGGATTATCTTCTATTAACTCACTTCGCTGCTCTGTTAACTTGCTTTCAATTATGCTCCATTTGATTCCAAATCACACCAAATATCTCCAAATATACGTTGAGTGCCACAACCACCATTCTACGCATGAAATAACATAAAACAAGTAAAAGTGAACATGATCACAAGAATTTAGTAATAAATAAGCATGCATTGAATATTAAATCGCATATATAAAATACACTTATCACCTCTCCATAATTCTATAGCACTCTTTATAGACTGACAACAGGATATTGTGGTCTGAATGGCAAGATGATTGGCTTTAGTTCAACCACTTTCAAAGGATTATCAACATCTTTGAGTTGAATTGATTGTATTGTGAGTGGTCTGGCAGCCTCATCACCCTCAGCGGATATAACTACTACGACCTCCTTCCATTTTGTAGGAAATGTGTTCCCACTCTCTAGTAATAAAGAGTCATCGTCTGACATCTGCAGGACATTGCTGTCAATTAAATTCTAAATAAGATGGCGGAGTGCCTAACATTCTTCTGTGATGTGACTGCGAGAATGGGAGTGGTACTAGCATACTCCATTAGAATTGAACCATCTTTAACCGGGATTGATTGGAGGTAACAGAGCTATGATTCTTCCTTCATTAATCAACATCTGAAATATCTCCTCCATTGGTTGGCCCAAATAGGTGAATTCCCTCTTATTAGAAAAATCCTAACGGGCTTTGGCACTTGCTCTTATTGTAATTTTATCCTCTAGTGTTTCACTTCCTGGAGGCAATGATGGAGTATTCATAACAAAAGGAAGGAGACTAGCATGCTTCTGGCTGACTAATTGGCATGTGACTTGGTGCTGATGTATTACCAGTTCTGCCAATTGGTTGACTTTCTTACAAAGAGCTTTCATCTTTCGTCCCATCATAAACTGGAACTGTGCATAATCCCATTTGTCAGCACCATCCTTGCTGGTTTGGGACGATTCACCACCATAATTGGAACTTTATTCACTGCTCCAATTAATCATATTAACCTCTTTTTCTTTGTGTTGAGGAAGATGGTTATCTTGCACATGAGGTTGGTCGGTTTTAGTCACCACGATGTCACAATTATCAATCAAATTCTGGATCTTATGTTTCAAGGCCCACCAATCCTGAGTATCATGTCCTGACGCGTTAGCATGATAAGCACACCTCCGATTAGCATTAAAACCCTTCCCATTTCGGGTTGACTGGTGGAAGAAGATGAGTAATTTTCTTCTGAGTTGTCAGAAGATTAAGAATGTTCTCGAGTGAGTCCCCTAAGGGTATGAACACTCGATTGCATCTGACTTATCCACTCTTGGGCAATGGAGGATTTGAAGACTGTACTTGAAAGGGGGAGTAATTTCTCCTCTGAATAGGCATGTTCTGACTGCCTTTCTGACCTTTTAGTATCAAGAAAACATCCTCATCTTTCTTCTTATGGACCCTCCGGGGGTTATTTCCATAACTTCCAGATTGGATGTGCTCAGCAACAGCTTTAACGATAGCAAGGTCTTGAATCTTTCCTGATTTAAATCCCATCTCAGCCATCTCTCCATGTTTAATCATTTCAGAAAATGGCTTGCCAATGCCAGCTAAAACTCTCTCATAGAAAGGAGCTTCTTGTATGTTTATGAAGGTCATCACCATCTCAGACTCAGTCATAGAGGGAATAACTTGAGCAGCAAGGCACCTCCACCTTTGAGCATACTCTCTAAAAGACTCATTGGCATGCTTCTTGACCTTGGTAATTTGGTACCAGTCTGGAGCCATCTGAGATTGGAAACTGTACTGACTGAGAAAGGCATGAGCTAGCTCTTTCCAGTTATGAATCTTGGAATTGTCTAATTTGGTATACCATGATCGGGCTTCTCCAGTCTGACTTTTTTGGAATAGCTGCATTCTGAGCTTCTCATCCTCGGCATAAGATCTAAGTTCTCCAATGAATACCTTCAAATGTGTGTAAGGATCCCCTAACCAATAATACTTTTCAAAGTCAGGAGTTTTAAATCTCTCTGGATAATGCACACCAGGGAATATACAAAGGTCAGCATATGAAACACTCCCGTGTGCTCCAATTCCTTTGATAGACTAAATGGTCTCTTCCATTTGAAAGACTTTTTTCTTGATATCACTAGTGTCTAGATCTTCTTTGAGATGGGTTATTTTAGGGATTTTATTAGTTTTGTCCAGCTGAGACTCAGGTATGTGAGCTTTTTTATCCGGACATTGAGTTCCTCTATGTGTAGAGGATTTTTTATGTACGAGCATTCGTGGACCCTGAGTGGACTGGTGTAGTTCTTTAAACAAAACAGTCAACTCTGTAATTTGGTTGCTTAGTCCTTTGAACTCCTCACGAGTGACAGGAGTGGGACTAGACTGGCCAGATGTAGCCATGGTTGGTTGTATGCTTTTTGCCTTTTTGGACTTTAAACGGGTAGTAGGTCCAATTATTTCCCTACAAAAAGACTTATGTAGTTTAGTCTTAGGGAATGTATAAATGATTTACATGCTATGTAATATGTCTATTATATGAGTGTTTATCCTGCAAAATGGGTGTCAGCTGTTTGTAAGATAGCATGGTAAAAAAAAGGGATGCATGTACACATTTTCCTTTGTACTTTCCATTACAATGAGATTGACATCGAATGAAATTACAAGTAATTGAATTTACAAGTAATTAAAATGGGAAAGTATGAAGAGACTTCCCTCCGTGTTTGGTTTATCAAAGGCTGACCTATCTTAGGTTATTCTCGCAGCTTTTTGGCATGAAGTTTCCCAGATCATCGTAATTTACTTGACGAGAAGTTAATCCGGTCTTTCAACTGGAGCGAATCTGGGTGGTGCCTTTCCTAAGCCTCATTGGAATCAGTCTCCCTACGAGTCCAGTAATCAAATACCGACAGTATAGCCTCCTGGTGGTGGAACCACACAACATACATTCACATTCAACGTGTCTCACCATGTGAAAATGATGACATTTGCGAAGCACTAATATCACAGGCAGATATAGTGTAAAGCATAAAGTGCAGTAAGTAAATGCATTCCTACACATTCATTCAAATATAAATGCAACATCCATACACAAGCATATAATAGTTTTAAAAAGTTTTTAGTAGCGGCATAAGCCCTCTTACTGGAGATCCCCAGCAGAGTCGCCACCAGTCAACATCGGGATTTTTACTGTCCCTTTTCTGTTCTTGTCTTTTGGTGTTCTCATGTTAGGTGAAATTTGTTTGAAAAAATAAGTTGTGAAAAGGTCCGACATGTATATGTCGACGATTGGACTGTAAGATTCGCCAGTTGGTATTTTTAAATGGTTGCACCAACTCAACCGAGAAAAGGTTTGTACATTGACCAAGTTATGTAACACTTCTAAACTGGTATGTGAAACCGAGATTCATTAGTGCCCGGGGGCTTGATTATGTGGACGGAAGGTGTTAGGCACCCCCAACATCCGTGTTACCACGGTGACCGCCATTTTTCAATTAAACTGTTATATGAATGTGTGTGTGTAGGTCAATGTGCAGTTATTTGGAAGTAGTGTTATGCCTCGTTCGCACCTATATAGAAAGGGTTTAAATTTGTACAAAAGTTTAGTTTTAACAAGATATAGAAATGATGTTTTGTAAAAGAGGTTTTTCAAACCCTTATGCTCAATAGTAATTGAGGCCTTTGATACTTTCATTTTATTAAGTGTTCGGCTTGATTGTTTTTATTTTCGAGATGCGAAGCATCTTTGAGAAAATAATAGACATAGCAGTGTCGAACTCCTTGTGGGGATGAGAGTCATCTAAGGAAATTCAAACACCGTGAATAATTTACAAGCTGATTACAGCTGAAAATGTCCATCACGAGAACTAAATCTAGATTCAAAAGACTGAATCTGTGATCACATGATTCCTAGGCTCACATGATGCCGCAGTTTATATGAAAGCTATAAGCAGTTATCTATATAAAAGATGTAAATATTTATATATACAGATGATCAACCACAACGAAGAGAACTTCATGGGGAACTAGAAATGTAAATATATAAAAGCGGTAAATATATATAGAGAGACAATCGACCACCGCGAAGCAACTCCATGGGGGATTAGAAAAGTAAATAAAGCAATAAATACAATCTACCGCCACGAAGTTAACTCCAGGCGAGATAAAATATAAATAAAGCAATAAAAGGCCATGAAGTAAACTCCAGGCCTGACAAAAATGTAAATATAAATATAAAAGCGGTAAACGCACCGGATATTATATCCAGGCTCAATCAAACAGAGTTTGATGGTAATAATATATATATATATATATAAGCAGTAAATGCTCTGGGCTCAGTAAATAGAGTTCGAAAATAGTTTCTATATATATATAAGTAATAAAAACCCACGGACTAAAGTCCGAACATACACACGCAACACGACTCTTAACGTGAATAACGGTGTGTGCATAGTAGTGGAGAAAGGCTTTAGGAAATGTAAGAAGGCTTACAGTGGACTTCCAAAGAAGATTTTAATAGCTTTAAATGGATGAACACTCGGCTCCCGACGGTAAAATATCACAAAGTATAAGCTTACAAGTGTTTAAAATGAGAAAGCACTCAGTTTATAGTGTGTATAGAGCAAATTGGACAGGGCTTCCTCACCTTTTTCCTCTTATAAATGGCAACCCCAAGCCCTCTATTTATAGAAGGGGGTGCCATAGGTGTACCCGCAGCAGCCGCAGATGCACTAGCGGCTGCCCGGGGTTCCCCTGGCTCCGCGGGTCCTGTCATCTCAAAGTACGTGCGTGCATGCAACTTGATGTCCTCTCAAAATTTTAGAACTTCAATCTGGGCATCTGATTGAGGTGTATAAGACCTATTTTGGAGTGTTGTTTTTGAGAGCTACACAAATGACATGGGATTAGAGGTTGTAAGAAGTCAGGAAGATGGGACCATGCCTATGGTCTTCAAGCTTCAAATTCAATCCGGTGTGTTGTCCTGTGTAGTAGTCACTCAGGATTGGAGCTATTGGTTCTTGTAGGACATTGTTGTGTAGAATGTATGTTAAAATATTGTTGAGATGACGCAATGTAGGATAGAGATGGCAAAATAACGATTTTACCTCTTATTGGGGTAATCTCCGGTTTGAGCTGATTTAGAAATTGTTGCTTAGTGTTATCTCTGAGATTGGACTGCTACATGTACTTGATGTCCTCAGGGTTGTCTTTGATGTGTGCCTGACCTCCTGGGGTTATCTCTGGGTTTGGGACTGAGTGCCTCGGGGTTATTTTCGAGGTTAAAGCTGATTGTTGGGGGTTGAAACAAGAATTTCTAGGGTCATCTCTGGAACTGCGACTGCATTCCTCAGAGTTATCTCTGAGGTTAAGGCTAAAACTCCCAGTGTTGTTTTCAGGATTGGAATTGAGTATATCGGGGTTGTCTCCGAGATGGAACGGCCTTCTCCGGTGTTATTTCCAGGATTGAGTTGAGTTGTCCTCCATGGTTATCTCTGAAAGATGATTCTGCCCTCCTGCACATGTTAGTAACAGGAATAAAAAATTTTGAATGTCTACACTCGCTCATACATAAGACATGCCCAGCAGCTCGTACATCACCAGTAGCTCGCCCATCAGCAGCTCGCTGCTATCCAGCTCCGCTACGAACCCCAAATGGGTCTGTACTCCCATCAGCGTCATGCACAGCGTTATCCACCTGAGGCACCTCACCTGCTTTATTCTCCACCATGGCAGCCTCTTGGGAGCTTATTTTGTCGGTCAGTTCACTCCCATGGATATCTCTTCCTTTTTTCGACATTGATCTCTGAAAAGTCCTCACTAAGAAGAGATCTCTAGGATTGAATCTCCCTAATCACTATGGAACAAGTGAGATCAAGAGCAAGATGCAAAACCCCTAAATTTATAACCTAGGTTCTTCAAGAATAAGAGAGAAGGAGTCCCACAAACCAAAGGAGTTTAACTTAAAATGGGGAGGTCACAAATTAAAAGGAATTTCCAAGGAAATCGGATTTAAAGGTACTTTTACTGTTTAAATCATAACTTTTGATCCGTAACTCCGATCAGGGCCCGTAATATATCCAAATGACCGTATTAACGAGCTCTACAAAAGTCATGGCCTACGGCCATGATATATGATGTTAAATGCCCGAAAAAGCCTTAGAAGTGCATATTTTGGCCTCCTAAAGTTTTTCCAATTTTGTTAAATTTAAATTGAATGCCCTCCTCTCCAAGTTCTGTTGGACGAAGGTCATTGGGAGGAAAATGATGGGTCTAGTCCAAGGATCCAACTTATCTCGTAAGCCCAATACAGAATATAGGACCAAGTTCAAGGAGTCTGACGAGCCCAACAAATATGGTACATCATGGTTGGGTTAATTGAGCTCGTCAGTAATAAGTTACGCACGCCCACATCATGAAGGAAGTGGTCATGCCTCATCCCCAGATCTCACGGATAGCACGTCAACCATCTTATACATTAGGAAGAGGTTAAGAGCTCCACTAAAGTAGTGGTTTTAGTGGCTACATGTCCACCCCAAAACTGTCACAGGGTCGCTATAAAGTGTACGCCTCACCATCTGTGACAACCCGATATTTTTTATATAAATAAATCATAAATTTTGCGTATAATTTTTTTTTATTTATTAAAATAAATATGAATGATATGTGTCAAGGTAATGTGTAATTATAATTATATGTGTGATAAATAAAATTTATTTATTACATTAAGTATTGCAAATGAATTTATTTTAGAATTATAAATTATTATCAATTATATTTTTATACTAATTAATTCCTTATTGGAAATGTTTTATTAATTATTTTTCAAGGAAAATATAATCTTATATTATTTAAATAATATAGGAAATGATTTTAGAATAATTATTTATTTTAAAGGTAAGAATGAGTGAAAGGTATTATGTATGTAATTATGTGATGAATATAAAATATATTTATTACATGAATGGTTATGAATAATTTTATTTTAGAATTATTGCTCATTATAAATTATATTCTAATAATAATTAGTTTTATAGTAAAAATGTTTTTAATGTTTATTTTTTCATGAAAATATGATAATTATATTAATTGAATAATATATGATGTGAATATAGAATTTTTATAATACTTATTTTATTATATGAATTTTCTTCAAGATATTAAGTAAATTATTTCTACTTAATTATAAGGTTTATTATGACAGATAAATCAGATATGGAATCCAAACCCTAATTCTGGGTTTTGATCAAGGAATGAAAATAATAATATTATATTATTATTTGTTAGTGTTATAGATATGTATGGTTATGTTGTAATGTTAATGTGTGGAACAGTTTTGGTGTAAATGATTACCCTAATTTTGGTTATGTGATAAGGAATAATGATAATAAAATTATAATATTAATTATATTTTGATTTTTCAGTGCTATGAATATGTACTGTATTTCTGTATTGATAATGGTTGGTCAATTACGGTGTATTATGACCAAACCTTAGTAATAAGTGTTAAAACCCTAATTTGAAACTCAGCTGTGAGTTCAAGACTGTTGTTTAACTGTGTTATATGATATATGTTATGCATTATATAATTTTGTTATTAAACCCTATTTAATATTTAGAAACCCTAATTAAAAATAGAAACCCTAGTTTCAAACTGTTAAACCCTAATTGATTTGAAATCCTAATGTAAAAGTCATTCATGACTTTGAGAAATTGTTAAGTCGTTATGTAATCAAGATAATGTGATTTATGATCGGTGTTATATGTATTAACCCTAATTAGGGAGAATCGCAATCATTCAAAATCCTTATTATTTTTTTATATTATAAACCCTAATTTCAAAAGTTAGAAACCCTAATTTGCTTATGGTAACCCTAATTATCGGAATTGTAAACACTAATTGCCTAATTGGCAAGGTTAATATGGGTAGGGGTACTAAACCCTAATGTTCTTGTATAATTTAATTATTAACCTAAAGTAGTTAATAAATTTTAATTTTTACATTTTAGAAACTAAAATAATTTTATTTTACAAACTCTAGTTGTTAAATCCTACAATTTGCTAAGTGCTAAAACTTAGGGTTAAACCCTAAGGGTCCAACCCTAAAGGTTTGCAAATATTACAAGAATGCCATTAATTTGTCAAGCCAAAAGACCATTTTGCCCTTAATGCATTATTTTGGCTAAATATTAAGTTTTGACAAGTGTGGGAGTTGTTTACCAACTCATACCAAACCCAACCACTCTCTTGTACTAAAAGGCCAGCACATCAACTCTCATTAAGCCAAATACAATGCACATGTGTTCTACATATAGATTGAGGGAGAAAAGATTTCTTTTGTTAGCCATTTTTTATACCCAAACACTCAAGCCTCTTCTCTCCACTCAAACCAACGAAATTGTAAGCTTTATAGTCCAATATTCAAGCCCCATGAAAAACTATAACAATCAGAAGACAGAAATCAGAAAATCTTTAAAGAAAATGTATAAACCTAGCTTGAATTTTTATGCCTAATTTTTTGTGTTAGATCTTAAGTTTATGTGTTAGAATATGTTAAATATAGTTTATTTTGGTGATCTGGATTAATAGATGTTAGATCCATAACATCTATAAGCTCAGATCTAGCTTTTTACGAAATCTGGAAAAAAATGTTTTTGGGTCTAACAACCGAATGTCAGATCGTCTAAATCTTAGTGTGTTTGTGATTTTTGATGTTTTATTGTTTAGATCGATAGCCTGACATGTTGTCTTGGATCTGGAAGTGGATTTACAGTGGTTCAATGCATAGATCGTGTGTTATTAATAGTCAAAACCTGTTGACCGACGTTGACCGGGCCAAATCTGGGTAACCTAGAAAGCCTTGATCAACGTCTGACAACGTTTTGTAACGAGCAGATCTGTCATATATTTTAATGTTTTGATGATATGTTGTATTCATGTTGTAGCTGGTAATGTGGACTGTAGATTAATGTCTTAATATACCATAAAAAATCAACAGATCAACAGTGAGAAGCGGTCAAAGTAGGCCACTTACACTGTTTCGATGTTTCTGGGAATTTCCAGAAACGTGAAGAACACCGTTACTGACATGGGTTGACCAGGAGCTAGCTTATGATTTTGTTGTTGTTTACTCGATTTATTGTTTTATTATTGTTCCTTAACATGTATACTACATGTTTAAACCTTAATATTACACATAGCATGTTAGAAAAGCTAAGATTTAAGACCTTAAATGTAGACCCATGAACTGTTCTTCATGAAGAACAGCTCTGACAAGCTACTTTGATGGCTAATAACTCTTAGATCTGATGTTGTTTAGCCATGATGTTTGTTGATAATTGTATTATTACATGAGAACTACAATCTGGAACTTATAGATCGCCCAGAAACATTTTGTACTGAAAGTTATACACGGTCAAACAAGTCACCATGAAGCTGGTCATGTCAGTGTTCTTGAGCTCAAGAACACCAACAGCGATGGTTGTCTGTCGCTATAGCCTTTAGCGACGGATTCTAATTAATTTAATTTCTGAATTTCCAGAAATTGATTAAAAATAGAAAAAAATAGTTTTTAATTATGAAAAATACAAAATAAATTCTGAAAAATTATTTTAAAGTCCGAAAAATAGTTTTTAATTATTTTGAGTATATTTTGACAATATTTAATATTTTTGGAATATAAAATGTATTTATTTATTTAGTTATAATATTAAATAAATTATTTTAAAATGGTTTTAATTCATGAAAAATTATATTATTGTGTTAGAAAATATTTTAATTCATTTTTGATGAATTTTAATATTTTGTGATGAAATTTCATTAATTAATTAATATTAATGATGTTTAAGTTATTTAATAAATATATTAAATAAATTATGGAAAGTAAAATTAATGATTTTAAAAATCATTTAATATATTATAAAAATATTTTAAGTTATAAAATATGACTTTTGATATTTTGTCATGAAAAATATTATTAATTTAATATTAATGATATTAATTTATTATTGGTGATATTTAGTTTATTTAATAATTATATTAAATAAATTAGTTTAAAAATGATTTTATTATTTTAAAAATCATTTTAAATGAAAAAAAATGTTTAAAGATATTTGAAGTTATAAAATATAACTTTTAATATTTAAGGGATAATTTCATTAATAATTTAATATTAATGATATTTATTTAATGATTAATGATATTAAATTTATTTAATAGTTATATTAAATAAATAGTTTTAAAATGGTTTTATTTATTTAAAAATCATTTAAAAATGATATAAATGAATTTAAAATATTTTAAGTTATAATTAATGACTTTTAATATTTGGATAAATAGTTTATTAATATTTAAATATTAATGGTAATTATTTAATAATGATTTTGAATGTTTTAAAAATCATTTAATGGTAATATTAATACGTTAAGAATATTTTGAGTTATTATACATAACTTTAATATTTTGGCAATGGTTTGATTAATAGTTTTATATTAATTAAATTTTGATGATAATAGAATTGTTTGATATTTAAACCATTTAATAATGATTCTGATATTTCAAAAATTATGGTAAATGGTAATAATTATTTTATAATTATTATAAGGTCATGAAAAATGATATGACTGTTATTTAATTAGTCTAAATGGATATTGAACAACTGTTTAGAGTCTTAGACTCGATAATTACCCGATAAAGATGTCGGTAGACCGACATGGTTCAGAAATTGATCTGGACTTAGAAATTTAGTTAGTTAATTATTTTATTTGTGATTCAATGGTAGATAAAGTTGTGTGACAATGTGATTAGGAATGAGTTGATGTTTGTTTGTGATAACATGATTATTGAACATGTATGACAATGTGATTATGTTATGTGCTGACTGCAATAAGCAGTACTATGTGTTATGATATGTGATTCTAATCGATAGAATGATCTTATTAATGATAAGTTTCGGTATAACAGATAGATCTAAGTTGCGTAATTGTAAGCAGCGCATCAGGCAAGTATCCTAACTTTGCATTTTCTTTATGCAATGGACAAGTGTAAGAATGTTTCAGAATTATATTATTATTATACAGATTGTTAAACCTATATTATATACGCCCATTGATTATCAACATGTTAGTATATGATAATTCGGATATATATTCTGTTCGTTGATTTCTATAAATGATTATACAAGTGTCCTCACTTAGATAATCATTGTAATTAATCACATGTTGATACACCTTTGATATACATATATGTTGAATTATATAAGACCCTTGTTATGAAAACCCGACAGGTATGAACATCCCGATAATGGGAAAATTTTTATGCGCTACGGCGGACAAAGGATGAACGATAATATCGTTCTAGTAGTGTAGTATTGATCAATACAGGGCCTATGGGATGTACACCCTCGTGCCCGTAAGCAATGGCCGGTTTACAGATGAATTTCTGTTTAAACCCTTTCGAAAATGAAAACAATGTTCATAATGTGTCACAGAAACCCCATGTATAGACAATACATAGTTTCAAAAATTTGAAAGAGGGTTGTTATGTTATTGTTATTGGTACAGATTACTTCACAACTATTGACCGGTTGTAGAAGAATATTATAAAGAAAACATTTAAATTCTTTCAACTTATATATATATATATATATATATATATATATATATATAATACTTGCTGGGCACTCAAATGCTCATCCTTGCTTAATTTAAATGTTTTCAGCTAAGTGTGAAGGACCGGAAAGCTCATGCCAAAACAAGTAAAAAGGAAAGCAAATAGGATTTGTGTATTTGTATCTTTTGTAATAGTTAGACTGTACTAAGTTAATGATGTGTATTATATATCATATAAAGAATGTAGTAAAGGTTGCGTACTTGGGATTAAACTCTGATAAATGTAAGTTAAGTTTAAAATTTATATTATTGTTATTATTATTAGTAATATTTCCGCTCATAGAAATGATATCGTGAAGTACCGAGTTCGGGTTTCAAGTATCCGGGTTCGAGGACTTTACTGGTTGGTATCAGAGCTATAGGGTTAGAAACCTTAGGTGGGTTAGACCTTATTCTATAACCTTAGAACAGAGGGAAACGTTAAAAATATAAATAACTCATATAGAGTTTAAAGATAGATGAATTGAATAAATTCATCGTCAAACAAAATAAAAGATAACTTATAAAACTATTATGTGTTGTGTGTATTTATTAATTGCTAGTCAAGATAATTTTTGTGTGTAGTTGTTAGAAAGGAACAGAATTCGGATACCCTTAAGTCGTAAAGAATAAGTCAACCTCCATGACCGAGCCAATATCAAAGTCAATAATTGCAATAAAGGCTCACATTGAAAGCTACATCAAAGAGGTGGTTATTTTGGAAAGTACAGTATCGGATTAAGAAATGATCAGTATAACTGACAGGTAAAGTATAGCTAAAGGATTATAAGTGATCAATGTCGAGTTCTTAAACTCATATGTTTGTGATGAGTTCTTAAACTCATAAGGTGTTGAAAGTTGTGACAAATTAGGTATAGTTGTGTGTGAATGGATATTGTGGATAATGGAAATATATAGGTTACCAAGAAATTGATCGTTAGTGAATGTGTAATGAATAGGTAGTATTAGTATTAGTTGGATATGTATGATTTTAGGTGGTATATATGATAGGTATGTTTGTGTAATGTAATGTTTTGTATAAGTTATGGCAGCGATTCCTGACTTTTGAGTCACAAAGGAATAGCGGATGTTTAAAGCAATGTGTGCTAAGGCATGTCAATTGGTATAAATATGAGTTTATGTTGGATTAATGGGATAAATTGGTATAAAGATAGTAGATATTTATTTGGTCACTGGTTATTACAGTAGACCGAGTTTTCAAAATCTAATATTTTGAGTACATGATTATTTGAATAGAAAGTTTTGCGTTATATGCTAAGCGTTTACGATAAGGCTTAGAATGTAAGAATAATTTTTGAAAATGCCGTCAAAATGAAAACAAAACCAAAGGATAGAAGGACCTATCAACAAAGCTGGAGGACAACCAGACCCGACACAGAATTTTGCGAATACGGACGATCAAGCTATGCAGAACGAAATACCAGTCGCGGGAAATCAACTAGACAATCGATCGACAAACTTCAAAGATTTCAAGACAACCGGACCGCCAGGATGTAGAAGATCAACCGACCCTGTTAAAACATATGTGATAGTTAGGATAACGGAGGGGCAAAAGACAACTTTTGTCACCTATATGATTAAAAAAAAATCTTGATAATACCGGAAATAAGACAGGAATGTGATTAAAAGAAAAGTTTGTGTGTGGAAAGTAAGGACAGAAGGGATATATATCTTTCCAAAATATCCCAATCCAAGAAAGTATAGTGAATGTGTTGTGTGCGAATCAATAAAGCATAAGGTAAAAGACTGTTCAAGAAAGGAAATGGATACAAGGAATGCGAATACGGAACAAGGCAGCAGGACATTGGCGACAACGGGACTAACTTCAACAAACAAACCAACGAAATCAACCGCAAGCGTCTTCAGCGGGACTATTCGGGATTCGATAGGAGACGGGGATGCAACTCCAGGTATTAATCTAACCAATTTTTATTTTCTTATTATATTTTTATATATAGTAAATTATTTTTATAAATTATTTTAAAGGAGGAATTTGAGTTCTATTAGAAATCAAATTTCTGTTTAAGGAGATAGATAAGCGTTATGCTGAATAGTTAAATATCGATACGATCAATTATGATCGAGATCTAATTGTAATGATTGTGTATGTTTTGTACCCTGGTATGTATAGGTTTTAAAAGGTGATTCCGGAGACGGAATCTTTATGAGGGAGGGTGAATGTGACAACCCGATATTTTCTATATAAATAAATCATAAATTTTGCGTATAATTTTTTTTATTTATTAAAATAAATATGAATGATATGTGTCAAGGTAATGTGTAATTATAATTATATGTGTGATAAATAAAATTTATTTATTACATTAAGTATTGCAAATAAATTTATTTTAGAATTATTGATCATTATCAATTATATTTTTATACTAATTAATTCCTTATTGAAAATATTTTATTAATTATTTTTCAAGGAAAATATAATCTTATATTATTTAAATAATATAGGAAATGATTTTAGAATAATTATTTATTTTAAAGGTAAGAATGAGTGAAAGGTATTATGTATGTAATTATGTGATGAATATAAAATATATTTATTACATGAATGGTTATGAATAATTTTATTTTAGAATTATTGCTCATTATAAATTATATTCTAATAATAATTAGTTTTATAGTAAAAATGTTTTTAATGTTTATTTTCCATGAAAATATGATAATTATATTAATTGAATAATATATGATGTGAACATAGAATTTTTATAATACTTATTTTATTATATGAATTTTCTTCAAGATATTAAGTAAATTATTTCTACTTAATTATAAGGTTAATTATGACAGATAAATCAGATATGGAATCTAAACCCTAATTCTGGGTTTTGATCAAGGAATGAAAATAATAATATTATATTATTATTTGTTAGTGTTATAGATATGTATGGTTATGTGTGTAATGTTAATGTGTGGAACAGTTTTAGTGTAAATGATTACCCTAATTTTGGTTATGTGATAAGGAATAATGATAATAAAATAATAATATTAATTATATTTTGATTTTTCAGTGCTATGAATATGTATTGTATTTCTGTATTGATAATGGTTGGTCAATTACGGTGTATTATGACCAAACCTTAGTAATAAGTGTTAAAACCCTAATTTGAAACTCAGCTGTGAGTTCAAGACTGTTGTTTAACTGTGTTATATGATATATGTTATGCATTATATAATTTTGTTATTAAACCCTATTTAATATTTAGAAACCCTAATTAAAAATAGAAACCCTAGTTTCAAATTGTTAAACCCTAATTGATTTGAAATCCTAATGTAAAAGTCATCCATGACTTTGAGAAATTGTTAAGTCGTTATGTAATCACGATAATGTGATTTATGATCGGTGTTATATGTATTAACCCTAATTAGGGAGAATCGCAATCATTCAAAATCCTTATTATTTTTCTATATTATAAACCCTAATTTCAAAAGTTAGAAACCCTAATTTGCTTTATAGTAACCCTAATTATCGGAATTATAAACACTAATTGCCTAATTGGCAAGGTTAATATGGGTAGGGGTACTAAACCCTAATATTCTTGTATAATTTAATTATTAACCTAATCTAGTTAATAAATTTTAATTTTTAAATTTTAGAAACTAAAATAATTTTATTTTACAAACTCTAGTTGTTAAATCCTACAGTTTGCTAAGTGCTAAAACTTAGGGTTAAACCCTAAGGGTCCAACCCTAAAGGTTTGCAAATATTACAAGAATGCCATTAATTTGTCAAGCCAAAAGACCATTTTGCCCTTAATGCATTATTTTGGCTAAATACTAAGTTTTGACAAGTGTGGGAGTCGTTTACCAACTCATACCAAACCCAACCACTCTCTTGTACTAAAAGGCCAGCACATCAACTCTCATTAAGCCAAATACAATGCACATGTGTTCTATATATAGATTAAGGGAGAAAAGATTTCTTTTGTTAGCCATTTTTTTATACCCAAACACTCAAGCCTCTTCTCTCCACTCAAACCAACAAAATTATAAGCTTTATAGTCCCATATTCAAGCCCTACGAAAAACTATAACAATCAGAAGACAGAAATCAGAAAATCTTTAAAGAAAAGGTATAAACCTAGCTTGAATTTTTATGCCTAATTTTCTGTGTTAGATCTTAAGTTTATGTGTTAGAATATGTTAGATATAGTTTATTTTGGTGATCTGGGTTGATAGATGTTAGATCCATAACATCTATAAGCTCAGATCTAGCTTTTTAAGAAATCTGGAAAAAATTGTTTTTGGGTCTGACAACCGAATGTCAGATCGTCTAAATCTTTGTGTGTTTGTGATTTTTGATGTTTTATTGTTTAGATCGATAGCCTGACATGTTGTCTTGGATCTAAAAGTGGATTTACAGTGGTTCAATGCACAGATCGTGTGTTATTAATAGACAAATCCTGTTGACCGACGTTGACCGGGCCAAATCTGGGTAACCCAGAAAGCCTTGATCAACGTCTGACAACGTTTTGTAACGAGCAGATCTGTCATATATTTTAATGTTTTGATGATATGTTGTATTCATGTTGTAGCTGGTAATGTGGACTGTAGATTAATGTCTCAATATACCATAAAAAATCAACAGATCAACAGTGAGAAGCGGTCAAAGTAGGCCACTTACACTGTTTCGATGTTCTTGGGAATTTCCAGAAACGTGAAGAACACCGTTTCTGACATGGGTTGACCGGGAGCTAGCTTATGATTTTGTTGTTGTTTACTCGATCTGTTGTTTTATTATTGTTCCTTGACATGTATACTACATGTTTAAACCTTAATATTACACATAGTATGTTAGAAAAACTAAGATTTAAGACATGAAATGTAGACCCACGAACTGTTCTTCATGAAGAACAGCTCTGACAAGCTACTTTGATGGCTAATAACTCTTAGATCTGATGCTGTTTAGCCATGATGTTTGTTGATAGTTGTATTATTACATGAGAACTACAATCTGGAACTTATAGATCGCCCAGAAACATTTTGTACTGAAAGTTATACACGGTCAAACAAGTCACCATGAAGCTGGCCATGTCAGTGTTCTTGAGCTCAAGAACACCAACATCGATGGTTGTCTGTCGCTATAGCCTTTAGCGACGGATTCTAATTAATTTAATTTCTGAATTTCAAGAAATTGATTAAAAATAGAAAAAAATAGTTTTTCATTATGAAAAATACAAAATAAATTCTGAAAAATTATTTTAAAGTCCGAAAAATAGTTTTTAATTATTTTGAGTATATTTTGACAATATTTAATATTTTTGGAATATAAAAGGTATTTATTTATTTAGTTATAATATTAAATAAATTATTTTAAAATAGTTTTAATTCATGAAAAATTATATTATTGTGTTAGAAAATATTTTAAGTCATTTTTGATGAATTTTAATATTTTGTGATGAAATTTCATTAATTAATTAATATTAATGATGTTTAAGTTATTTAATAAATATATATTAAATAAATTATGGAAAGTAAAATTAATGATTTTAAAAATCATTTAATATATTATAAAAATATTTTAAGTTATAAAATATGACTTTTGATATTTTGTCATGAAAAATATTATTAATTTAATATTAATGATATTAATTTATTATTGGTGATATTTAGTTTATTTAATAATTATATTAAATAAATTAGTTTAAAAATGATTTTATTATTTTAAAAATCATTTTAAATGAAAATAAAGTGTTTAAAGATATTTTAAGTTATAAAATATAACTTTTAATATTTAAGGGATATTTTCATTAATAATTTAATATTAATGATATTTATTTAATGATTAATGATATTAAATTTATTTAATAGTTATATTAAATAAATAGTTTTAAAATTGTTTTATTTAGTTAAAAATCATTTAAAAATGATATAAATGAATTTAAAAATATTTTAAGTTATAATTAATGACTTTTAATATTTGGATAAATAGTTCATTAATATGTAAATATTAATAGTAATTATTTAATAATGATTTTAAATATTTTAAAAATCATTTAAGGGTAATATTAATACGTTAAGAATATTTTGAGTTATTATACATAACTTTAATATTTTGGCAATGGTTTGATTAATAGTTTTATATTAATTAAATATTGATGATATTAGAATTGTTTGATATTTAAATCATTTAATAATGATTCTGATATTTCAAAAATTATGGTAAATGGTAATAATTATTTTATAATTATTATAAGGTCATGAAAAATGATATGACTGTTATTTAATTGGTCTAAATGGATATTGAACAACTGTTTAGAGTCTTAGACTCGATAATTACCCGATAAAGATGTCGGTAGACCGATATGGTTCAGAAATTGATCTGGACTTAGAAATTTAGTTAGTTAATTATTTTATTTGTGATTCAATGGTAGATAAAGTTGTGTGACAATGTGATTAAGAATGAGTTGATGTTTGTTTGTGATAACATGATTGTTGAACATGTATGACAATGTGATTATGTTATGTGTTGACTGCAATAAGCAGTACTATGTGTTATGATATGTGATTCTAATCGATAGAATGATCTTATTAATGATAGGTTTCGGTATAACAGATAGATCTAAGTTGCGTAATTGTAAGCAGCGCATCAGGCAAGTATCCTAACTTTGCATTTTCTTTATGCAATGGACAAGTGTAAGAATGTTTCAGAATTATATTATTATTATACAGATTGTTAAACCTATATTATATACGCCCATTGATTATCAACATGTTAGTATATGATAATTCGGATATATATTTTGTTTGTTAATTTCTATAAATGATTATACAAGTGTCCCCACTTAAATAATTATTGTAATTAATCACATGTTGATACACCTTTGATATACATATATGTTGAATTATATAAGACCCTTGTTATGAAAACCCGACAGGTTTGAACATCCCGATAATGGGAAAAATTTTATGCGCTACGGCGGACAAAGGATGAACGATAATATCGTTCTAGCAATGTAGTATTGATCAATACAGGGCCTATGAGATGTTCACCCTCGTGCCTGTAAGCAATGGCCGGTTTACAGATGAATTTCTGTTTAAACCCTTTCAAAAATGAAAACAATGTTCATAATGTGTCACACAAACTCCATGTATAGACAATACATAGTTTAAAAAATTTGAAAGAGGATTGTTATGTTATTGTTATTGGTACAGATTACTTCACAACTATTGACCGGTTGTAGAAGAATATTATAAAGAAAACATTTAAATTCTTTCAACTTATATATATATATAATACTTGATGGGCACTCAAATGCTCATCCTTGCTTAATTTAAATGTTTTCAGATAAGTGTGAAGGACCGGAAAGCTCATGCCAAAACAAGTAAAAAGCAAAGCAAATAGGATTTGTGTATTTGTATCTTTTGTAATAGTTAGACTGTACTTAGTTAATGATGTGTATTATATATCATGTAAAGAATGTAGTAAAGGCTGCGTACTTGGGATTAAACTCTGATAAATGTAAGTTAAGTATAAAATTTATATTATTGTTATTATTATAAGTAATATTTCTGCTCATAGAAATGGTATCGTGAAGTACCAAGTTCGGGTTTCAAGTATGCAGGTTCGGGGACTTTACACCATCACTTGAAAAAAACTCACTTTTGTACCATTCTCCTTTCTCTTTAAGCTTGTAATCTCTGTACTCTTTCCAACACACTTGACATAATATAAGGGCTGACGACTAGAGCCATTCAAAAGTAAAATAGGTATAGGCTCTCAGGAGGATTCACAAAAGAGGGAGAGTCGATGTCTGCCATAAAGGCACATGCCAAAAAACTAAGGCACCCCGACGAGGGGCGTCCATCCAAGATTCCCGGACAAGATGCCAGTGAAGTCATATCCTTCTCAAATGAAGACTTTAAGGGGATTCAGCACCCACACGACGGCCCCCTGGTGCTTACCATGACTATGACCAATTTTTAAGTACGCAGAATCCTAGTGGACAGTGGCAGCTCTGCCGATATCTTGTTCGTAGAAGCTTATAACAAGCTCAACCTGGGCAGGGAGATATTGCAGCCTATCAAGTCATATCAAAGTTGAGGTTCGACACCAGCCAAAACCCATGTGATATGCTAATATTTTAACATAAAGACTGATACTTTAAACCACGTGTAACTTGTGTGATTAGGTTGAAAGTAATATGCACACAAGCCAATCTTGTTTGATGATAAAGCATATACTTTGTAACAATATTATTCATTTATTAATTAAAAGTATTAATTTATTAAAGACTTTTAATTATCTATATGATGCTGCTTTATAATATGTGATAAACTCATAGTTTTAAGAAATTATTTTAGAATAATGATGATGATCATTCTAATGAGATCTAAATTCTTAGAAAGCTTAAAACTAAAATTGTTCCCAATCGTTGGATTACTAAATTGGGGATTAGTGAATCTGAATAGATTGGTACATATGTTGCTTGCCCATTGAATGAGGATTATTGATCTCATGATCATTTGTGTGGAGACACTAACGCAAGTATATAGGTGCTTATTGGAGAATAATTACACTGAACGTGGTTCGCTAAGGAATACCTAATAGAGTTTTACTTGCACGTCAATAGGAATTCATGTAGTTATAGTAGTACAAGTGATCCTTGGACTTGAGATCATCATAGTATCATGCGTATGATGAGTTATACTTTGACTTATTCCTTAAGACCCTTAGGGTATATCAAAGGGTATGCTTAGGTATAATAAGTTATACATGGAGATAATGTATGATCAATAAAGAATCTACCGCTTCTAGTAAAAGAAGAGAAATGTCCTATGTGATTCGATAAATGATAACCTAGTAGTCCTTGGCCAAGGCAAAATGAAATTAGAAAGGAGTTTCTAATTTGCATTATTTGGAGTTGTGCATTTAAGAGTTGAAATACATATAATTAAATAAAATAAGACTTGACAGTAATTACATGTTTTATATTTAATTGGGACATTGTATGGTGGAATGATTGAATTGTACGGTAACTATTTACTCAAAGATTCTGTTATGATTAATGTTAAAATCTATATTATCTGGAAAGTCGTTAATCGCTAGGGAGGCTTATCCCTATTGTAAAATAAATATTATTTATTTAAATAAATTAATAGTTTAATTTATTTATTTAAATAAGATTAAAATTATTATAATTGATTTATTCACAACCGGTTTAATATGGAGAACCTAAAGGGTCACACCATAAAAGGAAGAAAAATTATTTAAGAAGTAAATGGCATAATCGTAATAATAAGTTAAGTATATTTTATTTAATCTATGGTAATTGAATAAATTAAATAGTTTAATATTTATTATTTAATATTTTAGAAATATTAAATATAAATTAATAAAAGAAGTCTTATTATTATTATTACTATTATTATTATTATTTAATTCCTAGAGGAGTTTGAGAATTAATTAATAAAAGTACTCTCATATATCCTAATAAGATTAGGAGGCTAATTATTTAAAAGAGTTTAATTAATTATTCCTAATAAGATTGGGAGCCTAATTAATTAAAGGTGTTTAATTAATTAAAATAAAAACAAATTCCTTAATTATTAAGGAGGGGTTGCCTACATCTATAAATAAGGAGAGTCTTATTATGGGTGTGAGGTTGTTGACTTTTTTACAACAGATGTAATTTTAATAGTTGGGATCGTACACCATTTTCTATGAGAGATAGCAAAACTATAGTTTTGCCAAATACCTATCATCTTGAATCTTTCTTCTTCCTTGGTGGAACACGTCTAAAGGCCAAACACTTGGTGGCTAACATTGGTCAAGAAAAGGAACAAAACACGGTGGATTCAAGTTGAACGTGAAAGGATTTAGAGGTGAACTAGTACCTGAGGAAGCTCGAATCTTCAAGGGTATAATTATTATTCTTTATCTTTTCATTTAATTAATAATTGTGCATAAAGGATGATCCGGGTATATGGTTTGTAAATTTTAAAACTCTTTTTCATCACGTTTTCGCTTTCTTTATGGAATTTGATTGCGTTCATGAATATTACAAACCTAACAGTGGTATCAAAGTCAAACTTTTATGTGAATTATTAATTGTTTTGATTTAATATATGTGTTGATATATGTTTAGAATAATTTAATTGGGCATAATTTGTTGTATAAAATTTATTTAAAAAAAAAGGATTTGCGAATCATGTTTTTCAAAAACCGCTGATCCTGTACATGAAGATATGTTTAGTTATAATAGTTATATTATATATGATATAATATATAGTTATATTATCTGCAGTATGATTTTGTTATCCCTAATATGGTGATATTATATATATATATAATATTCTTAATAATTTTATAATTAAAATAAAAAGTTTATTTAATCTTAAAATAAAAAAGGTTTATTTTAATTTTAAAATTAAATTTCATGCTAACTAATTAGAGTTGAAATAGGATTCCATGATAACTAATTGGACTTGAAATCAGATTCATGTTTTCTTAAATAAAGGAGTTTATTTAGACATGGAATAAGATTTCATATTATTCAAAATAAAGGAGTTTATTTGTGAATAGGAAAGAGAATCTGTATTTTCTTAAATAAATGAGTTTATTTAGATATGGAATAAGATTTCATATTATTCAAAATAAAGAAGTTTATTTGTGAATAGGAAAAAGAATTTGTGTTTCCTTTAATAAATGAGTTTTTTTTACTTGGAATTGGATTCCATAATTAATTAAAATAAATGAGTTTATTTTGATTAAAATAAAATATTTTATTTTATTCAAAATAGGATAAATTAAAATAAAATAGGTTTATTTTGATTTAAATTTGGATTAAAATAAAGGAGTTTATTTTGATTCAAAATTAGATTTTATGCCAACTGAATTTACCCATTAAATGATATCAATATATATATTGAATGTTTATTATTTATGAGATGAATGTTATTTTATTGATGCATATGGTGATGTGTATGATAATAAATGGGATTGATTATGGACCATTGACCAATGTGATTGGATTTTACTTGGATGCATGAATGTGTGAGTTTTATTTAATGGGGTCTGAGTACCTCGTCTTCTCTAATTTTTTTTAATATAAATTCTAACTCCCTCCTGTGTACTTTCCCTTGACTGCTGATCAAGGTTTCTATTTATTTTAAATAGTTTTGTAATAGGAATAGTTAGAATTAATTTTGAAGAATTGGAGCAAGGAGCGCTTGAAGACCCATTTGTAATGGAGCCCCGGGATTTAAATGTAATAGTTATATTTAAATTTAAATCTTTCACCGTAGGTTTGACCTCTTGATTCACTTGATGTCTCTAGTGAACCAAAGTAGAATAAAGTTCATAATCAATCCGGGTAGAATATAGTGTGTCCATAGTATGTATATATATATATATATATATATATATATATATATATATATATATATATATATATATATATATTATGCAAACATGCAACGCATGTTAATTAATATAACGCGTATTTTATATATATTTGTGTTTGCATGCGCGCTAAATAAGATGAGACAAAATAACAAACCCCTCAAAGATTTTATATTAAGTCTTAAGCGTTCAAAGATATTTGGAATATCAAACGTCGCTTTCTAGCATAATAAAAAATAATAAAGTATCAATTAATTATTATAAGTTTGTTGTGTCACCACAAGGCTTATCTTAATTCTTTGAGATGTTAATTTTATCACATTTGATGCTTATAAAGAAAATTGAACAATGTTATTTTGTTGTGTCACCACAAGGACAATGTTTTTCTTTTTTAAATATATGAAAGTTCTAGGTTGGACTTAACTTAGATAATTTTGATTCGGATGTGCCACCACTTGATCAAAATAATCTAAGAGACAAAATAAAATGAGTTATATAATGATGTAATTGACAAGAGTTGTCTACCTATTTATTTATATATAGTTTGTTGTGTCACCACAAGGCTATATACATTTGAAATGGGATCCTTATTCTCACTAATAAATCTTTAATTAGATTTTGCTGAATTATATTAGTGAGGGTAATATAGTTTGAAAAAAATAATGGGAGATACCAATTTAAAAACAAGACCTAAATTATTTTGGTAATTAATAAAAGAATGTATGATATAATATTGTTAAATTACAAATTCATTTACAGAATTTTATAATATCTAAAATTACTATCACTGCGTAGCATATTAAATGCTAAATTAACCGGACCGTATTAAATGGATTGGTTAAGGAATTTGAGAATAGTTCTCACGGCTGAAAAGTTATCATATGTCCTTAATACGCCTATCATTGCACTGGTTGCAGAAAATGCCACTGAGGAAGACATTGCTGCTTTTAGAAAGTGGCAAGATGATGCAAAGTTGGCTCAATGCATCATGCTCGCATCCATGAGTAATGAGCTTCAGCGTCAGCATGAAACGATGAATACTCCTACTATACTCCTGCAAATCAAGTAGTTGATGGTGAGGAAAGTATGACTGATAGATATCAGATATCTAAGGAGCTCTTCCGATCTAGAATGACCAATGACACTACAGTACAGACAAAAATATATAACATAATCAATTTGCTTGATCAATTAAGACAACGAGTTTTTATCATGGATGGAGAGTTGAGTCAAGATTTGATCTTGTAGTTACTCCCGGACTCCTTCTCACAATTGTTGTGAATTTTTTCATATGAACAAACTATATATCAACTTCGCTGATTTACTTAACATGTGTGAAAAATGTTGAGAGTCACTTTCCAACCAAGAAAGGCCAAGTCTTACTGGTAGGGGCCAAAGGATCTTCTAAAAAGAAGAATGATTCTAAGAAGGTAAATAGAAAAGACATAAACAAAGGATAATAAGAATAAAACTGATACGGATAACAAAGGAGTTTGTTTCCACTGCAATAAGCCTGGACACTAGAAAAGAAACTGAGAAAAATCTCTTGTAAAGGCTAATCAGAAAAAGCTTAGTGAAGCTTCGGTTACAAATATAGTTTTATTTCATGATTGAAATAAATTTTTCTTTAAGTAAAGTTTCTACTTGGGTATTGGATACCGGCTTTGGTTATCATAAATATAGATTTATGAAGGGACCAAGCAGAAGTAGAAAGCTAAACAAAGATAAGTAATCTATGTGTGAGAAATGAAGCAAAGGTTGTTACATTAGCCATAAAAACTTATAGTTTAGAAATGCCTACGGGCAAATCTATTAAGTCAATAAGTTATTATTGTATTTCAGTTCTTGTTAGAAACATTATTTTTATTTTTTTTTTGGACAATGAAATCGTTGGTATTATATTTAAGAACAATTGTTGTTCTATTTATAATAATAATGTTTTGTATAGAACTGGAATATTACTTAATGGATTTTGTATACTTGACTTACGTGAAAAATTATTTTGCAAATTGAAAAAACTAGTATAAGAAAAGGAGATGATCATTTAAAAAGTTGAATGTGTTTATTTGCTAAAATATAATTGTGAATTATTTAAAAGGTTCAAAGAATTCAAAAGTGAAACTAATTTGAAAAGTATTAAGATTTTTTGATTAGACCAAGGAATAAATACTCGTGTAATACGTCTCTAGATCATCTCAAAGGGTTTTCTCATAATGGACGCCTCCTGATATGCACTAATTGATTGATGTATCTGAAAGAAAAAATCGTACCTTGTTGGACATGGTACGGTCCATAATGATTTTACCGACATTTAAGTAGGGTAATGTCCTAGAAATGGCTACATATCTACGAAAAAGGTAACCTCAAAATTCTACCCCAAGACTCTATAAGAGTTATAAACATAGAGGATTCCTAATCTTAAGTATGTTAAGATAAGGGGTTGTCCAGCTTATATGAAAAGGTTTCAAAGGATAAGCTTGGGATAAGATTTGACAAGTATAGATTTGTGGGACATCCTAAAGTAAGTTTAGGGTATATGTTCTATAATCCTACTTAGCAAAAGGTTTTTATTGGGAAACACGCTACCTTCTAAGATAAAGGTGTTTATCATTAAAGGGGCTAGTGGGAGGATAATAGATCTTGAAGAGTTCAAGAACCATAAAACACAATAAGTCAAATAAGAGGAACTTGTAGATAGACCTATTGTACCATAACCGAATCATAAATCTAGAATAGTACCAAAGATACCTGGGAGGTATGGATTCATCATAGATGATGATGATGAGGTACGCGTCATAGAAGATGATGATCCAATTACATACGATGAGGTAAGAGTTGTAGACACTCAGAGAAATGGATTGAAGCAAGCTTGTCAAAAATGGAACATTTGTTTTGATGAAATAATCAAAAGAGTTTGATTTTTTCAAAAACAAGAATAAACCTAGTGTGTACAAAAGGGTCAGTGTGAGCGTCGTGACATTTCTAGTATTATATGTTGATATATTACGGATAAGGAATGACATATTAATTCTACAATCATAAAGTTGTCTAAACATTCCTCCATGAATGATTTGGGAAGATATCGTAATTGGTGATAAAAATCTATATAGATAGATTTAAAGGATGCTCGGCTTAACCCAAGGAACATATATTCATTTGATGCTAAAGTCGTTTAGCATGGCAAACTCCAAGAGATGTCTCATGTTGATGAGCCATGGAGTGTATCTCTCTTAATAGTCCCCATAGACTCCTAAAAAGAGAGATCACGTGAGTGACAATCATGTATATAATAAAATATACGAGACCTGATGTTGATCGGTCATATTCTAGAGAAGATCACTGTAAGACAATGAAAAACATCTTAAAGTACTTAACCGACACTAATGATGTGATCATATTTATGGTAGGTCTAAATTAAAACTAGAAGGCTTAACAGACTCAAGTTTTTTAAATAGACCATGACGACAGAAAATTCACTTTAAGGTAAAGCGTTACCTTGAACGATGGTGCAGTGAAATTGGAAGCTTCCAAACATCAAAGAGTTGTTGGTTAAGTAATAAAGACGAGGTATATAGCTATAAATGAAGCTACAAGTTGATTATTTGGATAAAAAATTTAATATAGAACTAGGAATAGTTCCTAAGTCTTATCTTGGATCTAAACATGTGTTGTGGCACTTCATTTGATTATAAGAATCATTGAAAGATGGAAAATCAGTATAAATATAATGGACTATCAAGAACAACATTACATATCCATTAACAAAAGTGTATCCAACAACAGGATAATCGTCACTTAGAAAAGAAGGGTATGAGATACCATGGCGATTGGATTTAGTGAAAGTGGGAGATTGAAAGTAGTATACACACAAGCCAATCATGTTTGATGATAAAGCATATACTTTGTAACAATCTTATTCATTTATTAATAAAAAAGTATTAATTTATTAAAGGCTTTTAATTATCTACATGATGCTACTTTATAATATGTGATAAACCCATAGTTTTAAGAAATGCTTTTAGAAAAATAATGATGATCATTCTAATGAGATCTAAATTCTTAGAAAGCTTAAAACTAAAATAGTTCCCAATCATTGGATTAATAAATTGGGGATTAGTGAATTCGGATAGATTGGTACATACGTTGCTTGCTCATTGGATGAGGATGATTGATCTCATAATCATTTGTGTGGAGATACTAAAACAAATATGTAGATACTTATTGGAGAATAAATACATTAAACGTGACTCGCTAAGGAATACCTAATGGAGTTTTACTTGCATGTCAATAAGAATTCATGTAGTTATAGTCGTACAAGTGATCCTTGGACTTGAGATCATCGTAGTATCTTGTGTATGATGAGTTATACTTTGACTTATTCCTTAAGACCCTTAGGGTATATCAAAGGGTATGCTTGGGTATAATAAGTTATACATGGAGATAATGTATGATCAATAAAGAATCTACCACTTCTAGTAAAAGAAGAGAAATGTTATATGTGATTCGATAAATGACAACTCAGTAGTCCTTGGCCAAGGCAGAATGAAATTAGAAAGGAGTTTCTAATTTGTATTATTTGGAGTTGTGCATTTAAGAGTCGAAATACATATAATTAAATAAAATAAGACTTGACAGTAATTGCATGTCTTATATTTAATTGGGACATTGTATGGTGGAATGATTGAATTGTATGGTAAGTATTTACTCAAAGGTTCTTTTATGATTAATGTTGAAATCTATATTATCTGGAAAGTCGTTAATCGCTAGGGAGGCTTATCCCTATTATAGAATAAATATTATTTATTTAAATAAATTAATAGTTTAATTTATTTATTTAAATAAGTTTAGAATTGTTCTAATTGATTTATTCACAACCAGTTTAATATGGAGAACCTAAAGGGTTACACCATAAAAGGAAGAATAATTATTTAAGAAGCAAATAGCAAAATCGTAATAATAAGTTAAGTATATTTAATTTAATCTATGGTGATGGAATAAATTAAATAACTTAATATTTATTATTTAATATTTTGAAAATATTAAATATAAATTAATAAGAGAAGTCTTATTGTTATTATTTAATTCTTAAAGGAGTTTGGGAATTAATTAATAAAAGTACTCTCATATATCCTAATAAGATTAGGAGACTAATTAACTAAAAGAGTTTAATTAATTATTCCTAATAAGATTGGGAGCCTAATTAATTAAAGGAGTTTAATTAATTAAAATAAAACCTAATTCCTTAATTGTTAAGGATGGTTGCCTACATCAATAAATAAGAGGAGTCTTATTATGGGTGTGAGGTTGTTGACTTTTTTACAACAGACGTAATTCTAATAGTTGGGAGAGTACACCCTTTTCTGTGAGAGATATAAAAAATAGGGTTTTGCCAAATACCCATCTTCTTGAATCTTTCTTCTTCTTTGGAGGATCACCTCTAAAGGCCAAACACTCGGGTGGCTAACATTGATCAAAGGAATGAACAAAACCCGGTGGATTCAAGTTGAACGTGAAAGGATTTGGAGGTGAACTTGTACCTGAGGAAGCTCGAATCTTCAAGGGTATAATTCTTATTCTTTATCTTTTCATTTAATTAATAATTATGCATAAAGGATGATCTGGGTATATGCTTTGTAAATTTTTAAACTCTTTTTTATCACGTTTCTACTTTCTTTGTGCAATTTGATTGCGTTCATGAATATTACAAATCTAACATAGGTTCGGTATGATTTTCTTTCAAGTAGTGGTGAATTCGCATTAGAGAGTGTGGGGTCAATTGACCCCATTGGAAAAAAAATATTTTATAATATATGATAAATTTAGAAGAATTTAAGTGTAATGAATAAATTGACCCCACAAAAATTTTATAATTTTTTTAATATACTGGGTCAAATTGAATTTTTTATAATTTTTTCAATTTTCCATATTACTTCTACTGCTTGATGTATGCATTTTCCTCTAATATTTTTAAATAAAATATAATTTGATTTATATTATTTTTATAACATAAGAAATTTAAATATTTATTAACAAATATGTGATTCGAAAGGCGTATTAAGAGTCAATAATGAGTGTGTGTGTGTGTTATATATATATATATATATATATATATATATAATGTTATTACTTGTTATATTAGCAATATTGTAACCAAATACATGTTTTACATATGCAACCGGCCAAAAAACACAAAATTATCTAAAAAGAATTATCTCAGGGGCTCTACCCCTGAACCCTACCAAATTATTTCTAGCATTAAAATATTTTGATCCAAGTAAATAAAATTTATGGCTTCTCCACTGCTTTCAAGTACTATAATACTTGTGTGATTAGGTTCGGTTTCAATTTCAAAGTGATTTGCTAATTGCTACATAACGGGGTGTTTTTTGTGAGGATGGTGTTGGTTTCATTTCATATCCTTGTAAAATATCAAAACATACAACTTTAACATCTAGTAAGCATTTACCTCAAGGCCAACATGTCCATCAAGCGATACTTGTAGTTGGAAAAGAACCTACAGACTAATGAAAAGAACTTTTCAAAAACACTTACAGTTCTACAAAAGTAATGGATATTAAACAAGGTTAATTAGTAACCTAAAAAAATAAGGGTGACGAGGGATTCCTAAATGCATGAAACACACTAACTAAATCATTACATGTGAATGGAGAATGTAAGATATTATCCAAAAGTGAAAAAGAGACAACAACATCATTAATAAATGGTGAAAGAATACTAATCTCAATGTAGTACCTCAATCTCCTATCAAAACATTTGAGAAGAATTTGTATGCTTATAAGAAATAAAATTACTAACAATAGTATTTTCAGATATGACCTATTGGAAAATTTTGTGGTGCGCTAAAATACTTAAGATTTGTACTAGTAGTTTAAGATTTTGTTTGAATGAATTTAATTTGATTCGAACTCTGATTTGATCCGAGTTGTTATAGTCAACCTTAAGATGTATCTGTTAATTTATGAGTTTTTATTTTAATTATGACAATATATATTTTGTATGGAGATATTTTGTGATTTTCAGGTTATGGACTAATTATGCATATATCAAGATTTCAAGTGGATCTTAATGAAGAAATGTTTAGAGCCACCACATGGTTATGTCCCTAGGAGCTCACCTACGAAATCAAATGTAAGGATTTCTAGCTTGATTAAATAATTTTAAGACAATTTTATTTTGCTGGAAATAATTTAAAAAAGGTTTCATGAGCTTAAAATTCAAATCATTTAAAAAGCTATTTTTGGAAACCAAATCAATTGAGAAAATATTCAACCATAGTAAAGATCTTATTCCTTATTTCAAATGCTGAAAATATTTATTTGGAAACCATGTTAATTGGGAATCTATTCAGCCATGTTTTCCAAAGTCATATCAAAGGCAAGATTTTTTTTCATAAAGCTAATTGAGCTAATCCCATATTTTTAGCTATTGAGTCTACTAAGAGTTCAGGAACTTACCACAATAATATAATTTTAAGAACTTATCCTAGTCAGACCATAGGCGTCCATTTGATGAGGGGTTCAAAAACATACCATATGATTATGAGTCACAAACTTACCATAAGTATGAGTCTTAAGAACTCGCACCTAACCTTATATCCTCTACTTATCTATGATACATATGAGAAAAGAATCACATTCTCATCACGCATATAGAAAATAGCGTGACACAAACATTTTAGTGATTATTAATACCAGAAGCTAAGTGGTCGTCCAACCAAACACAATCCCCTGCCCATACAAAGAATTGGTCAACTCAGCCACTAATCAATATAGGAAGCTAAGTGGTTGTTACACTAAGGATAATTCCCCGCCCATACAAAGAATTGTTCAACTTAACCACTATATCGAGTAGGAAGCTAAGTGGTTCTAAAACCGAGTACAAATTCTCCGTCCATACAAGGAATCATACAACTCAGCTGCTGACATGAGTCCTCAATTGAAATCCCACTTAATCCTAGCTCCATACTTACTCCATAAGAATTTTGTTTAATCCGTATTGCATCAACCCCAACCTTTTTTCTGAGTTGGAACATTATCAATTCATAGTACAACTGACACACATCAATTTGGCTGTAAAATTTTCAATCATTCGATTGATTTTTCTCCCTGCTATGACCTTATCAGATCACGGGGTGATCTCATCGTATTATATTACGATTCTTTTTCTATACTCTGATCATTTTGTTTTATAATCTCCTCATACTTTTAGTCTTTCAGACTCTATCTATTCATTACCACTATTCATCTTTATTATCAGAGTTAAGTAACTCCATATCTTTTATAACTTGTCGAGATTTGTCTTTGAATCTTATCGACGCACTAACTCTATTAGAGTTTGTCTTTATCACTGCGGTTATTAGCCTAAGGTAACCCTACCTAATGTTTATAACCTACAACTTTGATACCAACTGTAGCATCCCCAAATTCGGGTACTAATCACCACGAACCTGGTATACTAATTCTATAACTATTGTGGAAGATATAAAAATAATTTATTTATACATTAACCTTTACACATAATTGTGAGACACCAAATTTTATGAAATGAAAGTATTTAATTTTATTATAATTATTCTATTTAGTAAATGGTTAAATTGATAAAAGGTTAAAGTTAAAGGTGATATATGAAAATTTTTCAAAGTAAGCAAGTTGTCATAAAATAATCGGTAGTAAAAGTATAGTAATATGTGTGGTTGTATAGTAACATACGGTACTGATTATTGATGCTTACGTGAGAAGTCACTCAGTTTTATTCAATTATTGTCACAATATTTATATTATTAAATCAATAATTGAGACGGCAAAGTTATTCATATTATTATTTGCAATATTGACAATGTCTAGAAGCTCTGTCAAGGAGAGGTTTGGTCACCTAATTGCACGCCAATAAGGAGAAATCCTTATCGGAAAGCCCCCTCTTTCCTAGGAACGACCTGGTTGTTAAATATTGTGAGTTATAATATTAATGATGAATAAGTTTGTGTTGATTAAAGATGAAATTGATAATTTGATTGTGTGAGAATTATTAGTGTTAGTGGAAATAGACATTTATTTCGATGATAATTGATGTCTGGAGGTTATATTGACCAATCGGGTAATTAATGGGATAAATAAGCAATTAATTGTTATTAATTCACATGCTTATAACTATGTGTTCATATGTGTGTACTATTGATTCACATGATTTACTATTAGGGGAGTTGGTGCAAGATTGATAATACTTGCATGACTAAGTTAAAAATTGAGGTATAGATGGAGGTACTATACTGTAAATCGTATTTTCACATGTCTAGAACTATTGATTCACATGATTTACTATTGATTCACATTCTTGTATTATTAGGGGAGTTGGTGCAAGATTGATAATACTTGCATGACTAAATTAAAAAAGGATGTATAGATGAAGGTATTATACTGTAATTAATTTTTTCACATGTTTAGAACTATTGAGTCACATGATTTACTATTGATTCACATGATTTACTATTAGAGGATGTGGTGCATGTTTGATAATACTTGCAGGACTAAATTAAAAATGAAGGAAAAGAGGAAGGTATTATACTGTAATATTTTGAGCCCCAAAACGTGCAATTATTAAAACTATATTTTCCTATAAATAGAAGTTCATTCCTTCATTATTTTTCACCAATTCACTAAAGCTATAGAACAATTATTATAGAGAGAAATTATAGAGAGAAAGAAGAAAAGAAGTCTACTACCTCACTATTCCAGTATACAGTCTTCTTTTGAGGTAAGGGATATTATTTCTTTCGTATTCATGAAGAGAGCTTCTGTTATTCCATTCTTTATTATTATTTTGGAATAACCTGTCTATGCGAAGTACCGCATACATGGTTAAATTCTTCTGTTATTCCATTCTTTATTATTCTATTGGAATGTCTTGTCTGTACGGATTACGCTAGACCTGGTTCCATTCTTTATTATTCTATTGGAATTACCTGTATGTGCGGTCTATCACATGCATGGTGAATTCTTTGTTATTTCATTCGTTATTATTCTGTTGGAATAATATGTCTGTGCGGATTATGCTAGACCTGGTTCCATTCTTTATTATTCTATTGGAATAACCTGTTTGTGCGGTCTATCACATGCATGGTGAATTCTTCTGTTATTCCATTCTTTATTATTCTGTTGGAATATCCTGTCTGTGCGGATTACGCATGACCTGGTTCCATTCTTTATTATTCTGTTGGAATAACATGTCTATGTGAATTATCACATGTATAGTGAATGATCCTTCATATTCATTTCTTATTAAATTGTAAAAATGATCTGTCTACGTGGATTACCGCATGGTGGGCGAAAATCCATTTGCAGTTTCATATATTCTATTATACTCAGTTGGTTAAAGTTTTGGCTTCTATACTCCATGAAATTAGTAGAATATCCTAGATATTTGTGCTTCATCCATTATCTTTTCATGAAAATATTCTTCTGAGTATTCTTGAATTTTACTCCACAAAGCAGTATCATGTTGATAATTTGGACGTAATTGATTTCAAAATAAATTAACTTATAAATCTTTAAAATTTATTCTTGAACTTGTTTTATTGAATTATTATGTCATTGTCATCATCCTCATGCTTATATTGTGATGAAAGTCATCTTTGGCTTACGTGCATAGATGGACTTGGTATGATTATGACCAGGGATTATTCGGTATAATCATGACCTGTAATGTTATAAATGATGTGGTAAAAGTATTCAGTGGCCTGTAGTGCATTGATGGACAGTTTTTGGTATGATTATGACCAGGGATTATTCGGTATAGTCATGACCATTGATGATTTAATAAATATCATTGACCCGTAGTGCAGGGATAACTCGATGATGTGGTTTATTTATTAAGCTGAGTCTCAGCGATAAAAAATGATGAAAATATTTTAAATCATAGAAGATAGTAGATATCATGCTCCACTTGACTCTTCTAATGGATTATTTATTTCGTTGTAGTTAAACTTGATGCCTATTGTATTTTATCAGTTTAACATTGTTGAAGACTAATGATAATTTATTCTGTATTATCTTAGTCATAATATTTCTTACTAGGCTAGTTGAGCTCGCCCTTTCTTTCACTGTTCTCTTCAGGAAATAAGAACGTAGCCGGGACTAGTCGGGAAACGGAGTGGCGGTCCAGATGATAGCATTAGTAGTCCTCACTATTCTATTAAATAGTATGACAATAAATGTAATGAGGACTCAATTGAGTGTGGATATTGTCTAGATGACAATATTCTTATTAAAACTCTTAGATTATGTTTTGTCGTATTTTACACGACTGTTGTATAATTAAGTTTGTAGTTGATTTCTGTAGTGTTGTATCTGGCGACCCAAGATGAGTGATGTATACCTGTTTTGGGGGCGTCACAATTGGTATCAAAGCTTAGGGATATGATCCCTGGTTGAGATGTGAGACTAGAACTGGAAGGAGAGAGACGGGTAATTCCTTCACTAGTATGACCTACCTAAGTTATTTGGTATTTAATTGGTTGATTAGAGTATAGGAATAATATGTGGCATGTCAATTAACCCTTATTTTGAATCTGTATTCTAGAATGATATCTGAAATACAGGAGATGAGAAATGGGAAAATCATGATAAAGAGGAAATAACCGGGAAGGTATAGTCCGAATAGAAAGCAAGGTATTCTAATCTCTTCGAATTACCAGGTACGTAAATTTCGAGGGCAAAATTTCATAAGGAGGGCAGATTGTGAGACCCTGAATTTTATGAAATAAAAGTATTTAATTTTATTATAATTATTCTATTTAGTAAATGGTTAAATTGATAAAATATTAAAGTTAAGGGTGATATATGAAAATTTTTTAAAGTAAGCAAGTTGTCATAAAATAATCGCTTGTAAAAGTATAGTAATACGTGTGGTTGCATAGTAGCACACGGTACTGCTTATTGATGCTTACGTGAGAAGTCACTCAGTTTTATTCAATTATTGTCACAATATTTATATTATTAAATCAATAATTGAGACGACAAAGTTATTCATATTATTATTTGCAATATTGACAATGTCTAGAAGCTCTGTCAAGGAGAGGTTTGGTCACCAAATTGCGCACCAATAAGGAAAAATCCTTATCGGAAAGCCCTCTCTTTCCTGGGAACGACCTGGTTGTTAAATATTGTGAGTTATAATATTAATGATGAATAAGTTTCTGTTGATTAAAGATGAAATTGATAATTCGATTGTGTGAGAATTATTAGTGTTAGTGGAAATCGACATTTATTTTGATGATAATTGATGTCTGGAGGTTATATTGACCAATCGGGTAATTAACCGGATAAATAAGTAATTAATTGCTATTAAATCACATGCTTATAACTATGTGTTCACATGTGTGTACTATCGATTCACATAATTTACTATTAGGGGAGTTGGTGCAAGATTGATAATACATACATGACTAAGTTAAAAATGGATGTATAGATGGAGGTACTATACTGTAATTCGTATTTTCACATGTCTAGAACTATTTATTCACATGATTTACTATTGATTCACATTCTTGTACTATTAGGGGAGTTGGTGCAAGATTGATAATACTTGCATGACTAAATTAAAAATAGAGGTATAGATGAAGGTATTATACTGTAATTAATTTTTTTATATGTTTAGAACTATTGAGTCACATGATTTACTATTGATTCACATGATTTACTACTAGGGGAAGTGATGAAAGTTTGATAATACTTGCAGGACTAAATTAAAAATGAAGGAAAAGAGGAAGGTATTATACTGTAATATTTTGAGCCCCAAAACGTACAATTATCAAAACTATATTTTCCTATAAATAGAAGTTCATTCCTTCATTATTTTTTACCAATTCACTAAAGGTATAGAGAAATTATTATAGAGAAAAATTATAGAGAGAAATAAAAAAAGAAATCTGCTACCTCACTATTCAAGTATCCAGTCTTCTTTTGAGGTAAGGGGTGTTATTTCTTTCGTATTCATGAAGAGAGCTTCTGTTATTCCATTCTTTATTATTATTTTGGAATAACCTGTCTATGCGAAGTACCGCATACATGGTGAAATTTTTCTGTTATTCCATTCTTCATTATTCAGTTGGAATATCTTGTCTGTACGGATTATACTAGACCTGGTTCCACTCTTTATTATTATGTTGGAATAACCTGTTTGTGCAGTCTATCGCATGCATGGTGAATTCTTTGTTATTTCATTCTTTATTTTTCTGTTGGAATATCCTGTCTGTACGGATTACGCTAGACCTGGTTCCATTCTTTATTATTCTATTGGAATAACCTATCTCTGCGGTCTATCGCATGCATGGTGAATTATTCTGTTATTCCATTCTTTATTATTCTTTTGGAATATCCTGTCTGTGCGAATTACGCATACCTGGTTCCATTATTTATTATTCTATTGGAATAACCTGTCTATGTGGATTATCACATGCATGGTGAATGATCCTTCGTATTCATTCCTTATTAAATTGTGGAAATGATCTGTCTATGTGGATTACTGCATGGCGGGCGAAAATCCATTTGTAGTTTTATATATTCTATTATACTCAGTTGGTTAAAGTTTTGAGTTCTATACTCAATGAAATTAGTAGAATATCCTGGATATTTGCGCTTCATCCAGTATCTTTATATGGAAATATTCTTCTGAGTATTCTTGAATTTTACTCCACAAAGCAGTATCATGTTGACAATTTGGACGTAATTGATTTCAAGATAAATTAACTTATAAATCTTTAAAATTTATTCTTGACCTTGTTTTATTGAATTATTATGTTATTTTTGTCATCCTCATGCTTATATTGTGATGAAAGTCATCTTTGGCTTACGTGCATAGATGGACTTGGTATGATTATGACCAGAGATTATTCAGTATAGTCATGACCTGTAATGTTATAAATGATGTGGTAAAAGTCCTCAGTGGCCTGTAGTGCATTGATGGACAGTTTTTGGTATGATTATGACAAGGGATTATTCGGTATAGTCATGATCATTGATGATTTAATGAATATCCTTGGCCCATAGTGCAGGGATGACTCGATAATGTGGTTTATTTATTAAGTTGAGTCTCAGGGATAAAAATTGATGAAAACATTTTAAATCATAGAAAATAGTATATATCATGCTCTACTTGACTCTTCTAATGAATTGCTTATTCCGCTGCAGTTAAACTTGATGTCTATTGTATTTTATCAGTTTAACATTGTTAAAGACTAATGATAATTTATTCTATATTATCTTAGTCATAATATTTCTTACTGGGCTAGTTGTGCTCACCCTTTCTTTCACTGTTCTCTTCAGGAAATGAGAACGTAGTCGGGACTAGTCGGGTAACAGAGTGACGGTCTAGATGATAGCATTAGTAGTCCTCACTATTCTGTTAAATAGTGTGACAATAAATGTAATGAGGACTCCATTGAGTGTGGATATTGTCTAGATGATAATATTTTTATTAAAACTTAGATTATGTTTTGTCGTATTTTACACGACTGTTGTATAATTAAGTTGTATTTGAATTTTGTACCATGTATTTGGCGACTCAAGATGGGTGATGTATACCTATTTTGGGGGCGTCACAATAATCCCCAAGGTCGATAACCTTAACTTATTACCTGAATTCAATATCCTATTCAATATATAATGTCATTCGTCTTCGCCTGTATCCGAAGTATTCGTCCTCATCTGTAATTTTTATCATGATATAGCAAGGGTGAGCACCAAGTTTGCCCAGTAAGTTTAAGTTAAAAGAAAATATATATCATGATTGAAAAGAATGAACAATAAGCTGGTTGACTATCAATAATATAACAATTATGAAATAGCATAAATCAATCTTCACAACTGAACGAACGAGACAATAAAAATGAATGGCCAATAATGAACATGAATAAATCAACTTGACCAAATGGTAATGAAGGTGATCAGCCTTTCTTACCTGATGAACATATATATGCAACATGCACAACGTGCGAATCAACAAATCATAGACGTGATGTAATCAACAAGGATTAACCACTAGCATAATTGAAGAATCATAACTCAAGTTAGAGTTAAAGAACTTGTCTCTACAGTCGACTACTACTACGCAATCTATTTTAGCTTCATCTGAAGACCTAATATTAATGATATCGATCTCCAAATTAAAATAATATCATCACAATAACTACTGCTAATTGCAGTTATGAAATAACCTAAACACATTACCATATAATCCTAACAGTCAATAAAACACATAAGACCTAATATCAAGTCAAACTATTATAGTCTGAGTTGAGTTCGGTACTATTTCGACATCCTGATTGCCTAATCGAATAATTATCGTTCCTAATTCCAATAAGACTCTACTTAAACGCTTCACAATTATCTTAGATAATTTATTAATCAGTCAAAACATTTTTCAAAAGCTCATAATAATTTTTAAATAATTATTATCATTTATAATGATTTTTCAATCATTAATATCATATTTATATGATTTAAATATCACATAATTACTGTTAGAGTTTGTGTCCTAGAGGCCAATTATTTGATATAATTGCTTAACATTTTGATATTATATTTGATTGAATAAATGAATAATTTTATTATGATTTTATTTATTGCATTATATAAATATTAACATAATAAAATTCCTTAGAATAGTGATACAAATTATATAGTTTCAAGTATGTGACTTGAACATCAGATTATATAATTATAATTAGTATCATTATTCTTAAAAGTCCCTAGTCGAGTATCATTGTTGATGGGACAACAATGATGCATTGAGACTAGTATGTGGATTAACTGATGACTAAATATCATTGGTCATAAATATATGAGATATTAAGTCAATGCATAGGTACATGTTAGAGAACGATGTACTGGACAGACCCACCATGAGAATTCTATGTGGAGCATTATGCGAAGTGTCATTAGTGATTCTCATAGTGACAATGATGTAATGATCCTACGACCTAAAATCACTATATTACTACTTGGGAATTTATGTGCTTTGATATCATCAAAGGTCACCTTTAATAGGGTTGACTATAAAGGTGATTATTGGGTACATCATGAATCATGTGAGGAATGTGAGTGATCTAGATGGAATTTAACCCTCCTATGTATTAGGGGTGATATCCATAGGCCTTTTGATTGAGTAGGACTATAAAATGCATGGCCATGCTCAAATAGTGATTTGTTTAATATAGTTTACTCATTGATCAAGAAAAACTCAGATTAAATTATGAAGAGTATGACACATTCCATGACTCGAGTTTAATCTAGGATATTAAGGTTAAAAGGATTAAATTACATTGAAACATTGGTCACGAAAAGGTTGCATCGAATCATCGATCTTATTATTACTTGGGTAGCAGTGATGCATTACTAGATGTCGCTCACTGTTTATAATTTTATAATATGATTTTAAAATTATTGCCAATATAATAATAACCTATAGGGTCATACACATAGAATGTAATTTAAAAGGGAATTAATTTAAATTGTAAGGATTTAAATATATCAATATGATTTATAGTATTTTAAATCACGAATTTAAATTAAAAGGATAATTTGTATATATGTATATTAATTAAGTAAGACTTAATTAAGATATATATATATATATATATATATATATATATATATATAAATTCAGAATTTAGTTATATTAGGTTTTGATTAATTCCTCCTAACTGCTATATATATGATATATATCAGCCATTTTAGGTTTTACATCAAAAAAAAATCCTAGCCGCTCTTAGAGAAAGACTGGAGAAAACAGTTTCGAAAAAAAATCCTCATCCTTGGTGGCTAGTACCGCGGTTCCTTTTCTGCAGATCGTACGACGATTCGTGGGGCGTTCGTGTTGATATCGTAGAAACGCAGTTCGTTTGAATTGCGTTAGAGATTCAACCGCATCGATTCTAGCTTTTATAATCGGTATAATTTTTAAACACTAAATTAATTTGTTTTTCGCATGGATCCTGTTTTAGGGTTTCGCAATTGTTTTTCAATTGTTTATTTTCATTGCATTTTTTGTGTTGAAACCTTTCCATTAACATTAATATTTATTTAATTTCAAATATTAATGAAATACATGTCATAATATTATAAGTCATTTATAATATCTCAAAGTATTTTTAATACCTTAATATCACCTTTAAATGATTTTAAAATATTTAAAACCATTATTAAATAAGTGCCATTAATATTAAAATATTAATGTATTTTATGACAAAATATTAAAAGTTATATTTTATAACTTAAAACAATTTTAAAACCTTTAAAACATTTTTATATGATTTTTAAAACATTAAAACTATTTTTCCATAATATATTTAATACAATTATTAAATAAATCAATTATCATTAATATTAAATTATTAATGAAATTCATCCAAAAATATTAAAAGTTATTCAAAATAACTTCAAATATTTTCTAACACTTTAATATATTTTAAATGATTTTTAAAATATTAAAATAATTTTTAAGTAATTTATTTAGTATAATTATTAAATAAATTAAATATCATTCATATTTAAATAAATTAAAATATTAATGAAATATATCTCAAATTATTAAAAATCCATTTTTATGACTTAAAATAATTTTTACAAATTAATTATAAATTTTTCATAATTATTATTTATTTTATTCTAATTATTTAATCAAAATAATTAATATTTACAAAAACTGTCGCTAAAGGGTGTTATAGTGACAAAACTGTCGCTATAGGTTTTCTTGAGCATTCAATAACATGCAAGGTCAGTCACCAGGGTACCTAGTTTGACCATCCATAGATCCTTAATCATTATGTTTCTAGGCTGGTAAAAGTGTTTGTGTTGTAGTACTGATGTAACACTACAAGCACAAACAAGTTTCATATCTAAACAACATCACATCAGTAAATTATAGGCCACTAAAAGTCTTGTCAGAACTGTTCTTCATTTTTTGGGTTACCAAGAAAATAAGAACAGTTCAAGGGTCCTACTTTGGACCTTAATATCTTTGATTCTTGGGCTTCCTTAGTGTGTTAAAGTGGTTCAATCTTGTAGTCCTTATGTCAAAGAATAACACTACTACACTTAGGTAGCTTAACTACATCACAAATGAAAGATCTAGACCGGTCAAACTGCTGTCAGGAGTTGTTCTTGAAGATTTCTGGGTTTTCCAGAATCTCCATCAGGCAGTTGGTCAACCCTACTTTGACAATCAATAACTTTTATCCTATTTAAGATCTAAGTGTTCTAGTGGCATGGATTGATAGTCTATATGTCAGTCTACAAAACCCATACACTAACATGGCCTAACTACTTAACACAAGCAAGATCAGAGGCCTTAAAAATGTTGTCAGAAATTTCTGGGTTTCTGGGAAATTTCACGGTTTTCAAAAAATCAGTTTCCATGGTTGGTCAACCATGTTTGACCATCAATATCTTGAGATCTAGACATGGTATGGACTTGATTCCACTTTCAGTCTACTCTCCTCATGGCATAGAACAACTCTATAACATTTATCCATCCTAACTATTAACACACGCAAATTTATTGGCCCTGACATATGACTGTAAGACCATATTTTTAGGGTTCAAAGTCAGTTTTTGAAAACCCATTTTCTTGCATCTAGATGTTATGGATCTATGATATAACATCATAGATCACTAAATAACATCCTAAAACACTACTCTAAACAACAAATCACATAGATTAACATGAATCATAAGGATTTACATAAATTGGGGTGTATACCTCTTTAATGCACAATCTTGATTTCTGATCTTTTGAATCTGATCTAGGAGAGCTAAGTGTTGTACCTGGCTTAACTTTTGACTCACTTTCACTCCCAATCTCAAAATTTAGAGAGAGAATGGCTTAGCTAAGTTAGAAAATAAAGTGAGAGGTTTTCTTAACTTTAAAGTTTTTAATCCTTGATTCAATGCACTTGGATGGCATAGGTTGTAAGACCCCAACTTATTATTAATGAAATTTAATTTTCTCTATTTATTATTTTAAAATAGTAAGGGTTGTTTTGATTAATGTGGATAGTTATGGGTAAAATACGCAAATATTTCAAAATAAGCAAGTGGTTATAAAATATTCATTGTTGTCGGAGAATATTCGTTTGGTCGTGGAATATTCTTGGTGTTAGGGAATATTCATACGACGGCGCATCCTTGTGTGGGCCCCATAACGGAAAGCGAATGAATGAAGAAAATGACAAATATAAGTTGTTTAAAAATAATGGCGTAGTTGTTACCGTTAATACTGTTGGAATACCCGGTGGTTAAAACACAGTAATACGCGTTGTTGCACAGTAGCACACGGTATTGCACCAATTATTGAAGGCACTACTCAATAATGGTTACAGTAATTACTGTTCAGAATTTTATTGATTCAATAATTGCTGCGTTGATATTTTATATTACTGTTGTTTCAATAATTGTCATTACACAGTATTTTTCATTATCAGAGCAATAATTCATATTATTTGAATAATATTATTAGATAACATTATTGGCAATGTCTAGAAAGTACTGTCTAAGGAGATGTTTGGTCACCTAATTACGCGCCAGTAAGGAGAAATTCTTATTGGAAAGCCCCCTCTTTCCTGGGAACGGCCTGGTTGCCAGTACTGTGACTCTGTAATATTATTTGTGAATAATTAATTATTGATTTAAATGATGAGGAAAATATTGATTTTATGTGGATATAGATGGAGAAAATTTTTAATGTGACAATTGTTAAAAATTAATATTTTATCTTTTTCTAATAAAATAATTCATTTAAATATATTATTATATTTTAATAATATAATAATGATGATATTTTATGATAAATGTGGGATATATGAGTATATGTGGTGGAGTATTTTTGTTACCAAAAATATTTAAAGCATGTTTTATGTGTCGGTGGACCCCATTTCTTGACTGAAATTTGATTATAGCCTGTAAAATTGCCCGTTTGTGGATTTCGGTCAATTTCTGTTTGGAATTTGGAAAAACTTTATTCTGCAAAGTTGTAGAGAATTGAATTTCCTATACAAACTCGCGAGATTCGAATTTTCGGACAAAAGGGCTATTTATTGTGAATTATTGAAGTTCTGAAGCTCCGAAATAATTGATTTTAAGTTTTAATTATTTTTATTTACAAAAATGTGTTTTTCATTTTGTGGCCCTCATTTAACATGTGTATGACCTGAATTCAGTTGGCAAGTGTGCGTATGAGGTTTTGGAAAATATATATTAATATTATATTAAATTTTCTACTTTGGTGTTCTAAGCATTTTCCTATAAATAGGGTGCTTAGGTTAGAATTGAAAATCACACCAGAAACTGAAATTTTCTCTCTCTATATTATTGAGCGTATTCTTGTGAGTATTTTGAGTATACTTTGAGTATTGCTATACGGTGCAAGTTCAAGTCATAGCCTATATCCGGTGTTTTAACTAGAAGTACTTTCTTTCGAGGTAAGGGATATTATTTTATTCGAAAATGATATTATTTCTTCAATATCATTATGCCGAATTATTGGTTGGAAATTTTTATCAAATTTGGAACTTTTTCATGTCGGAGTTACTATTTACGAGTTACTATTCACGAGTTACTATTCACGAGTACTATTCATGAAGCATGATGATATTTTTTTGTGAAATTTCTATCTTTTGGTGTCAGAGTTACTATTCACGTATACGGCACTATTTACGTATACAGCACTATTCACCAAAAAATGAAATTTCTTCTTTTCGTCCAAAATATCTATTCTGGATACTAGCTTTGATTGTATCCATGTTTTGATAATTCTTGAATTTTACTTCACTCTGATTACTTATGAAGTATTTTTGAACTTGGATTGTTTAAAATATGAATCCTTAATATTTGTTCTTTTGTTTCACTAGATTCGTTTCCTTTAAAATATTTTTCATCATCCTCAGTCCTAAATGATGAAATTACTGAATATCTTTGGCCTGTAGTGCAAAGATGAATGATTTCTTGATGAATATCTTTGGCCCGTAGTGCAAAGATGAATATCTTTGGCCCGTAGTGCAAAGATGAACAGGTGTTGAGATGAACATGACCGACTGATTAATATCTTTTGCCCGTAGTGCAAAGATGAGCAGGTGTTTAGATGAACATGACCGACTGATGAATATCTTTGGCCTGTAGTGCAAAGATGAATATTTGATTCCAGATATATATTGATTGATGTTACAGGGATAAAATATCGACGATGAACTTTTAAATTCATATATAGAAGATAGTAGTTTGCATTCTCTACTTAACTCTTCTAATGAATTATTGTTTCCGCTACAGTTGTTGATTTAAAACTGGTTGTCTATTGTATTCTATTAGACTTTTCCCTGTTGAAGACTAACGGTAATTTGTTATATATTATCTTAGTCATAATATTCTTTACTGGGCTAGTTGAGCTCACCCTTTTCCTTTTTGTTTCATTTTTCTTCTTAGGAGGCGAGAATGTAGCGAGTACTAGTTGGGGTATGGAATGAAGGTTCTAGAGAGAGTTGTTTAGTAGTCCTCACCATTTTTATAAAATAATGTATCAATAATTACGATGGGGATTTATTTGCGTGTGGATATTGTCTAGACGGAAATATCTGTATTTAAACTCACAGTTTATATGTTGTAATAATAAAGTTGTAGTTATTTTTGTACCATGTATTTTGGCGACTCAGAATGGGTTTGATGGAATAGACCTATTTTGGGGGCGTCACATAGGTGGCCAATGTTGGCTAATTTAAGAGATTTTGAGCACATGCCATATCTTTCCTTGATGACTCACCAAGATTTTGCAAATCTTTTACTTAAACATCAAGTAAAAGTTCATTTTTGTCATTTCGCACTCACTAAAGGTATTTTGGTAATTTACCCTATAATTTGAAGGGTAATTTGGTCTTTTCACATATATCCCATAACTTTTAACACTTAAGTCTTTATATTTAGCATTTGAGCTCCCAATTTATGGTTTTGAAATTCTCGATTAGGGTTTAGGATTCCCATAACTAAAATTAGGGTGTTTGAACCATTCATTAGGGTGTTTAGCCAATCTTTAGGGTTTCTCACTGAACATCAAAATTCTTAACATAACATTAGGGTTTTCTAATGTTACTACTTATCTGATCAATCCTTAACCACAAATTGTACATATATATAATCACATACACAAACCATATAAGTCTTATCACAAAAATTCTTAAATTCCATTCAAATCCTTCACAGAATTTTGAAATCCATATCTTATTTCCTATCTAGGTCTTATCATTGAACCTTTATTCAATCAATTAAGATTTTTATTAATTGTCTAAATTCTCAGTTTGTCACATTCACCTCTTCTTTTAGGAATTTCTTCCACGAAATTCATCAAAAATTATAGCCTACTACACTCTACTCCTTTCATTCACATCATCACATGCTACCCAAAACATCACTCTCAAGAGTTAAAATTTTCAAATCGTTTTGAGGAGTCATAAAGACTATGAACTTTCATTTTTACATTTTTGAAAAGGTTATATAGAAATTCATCTGCAAACCATCATGACTTACGGACACGGTGGGTGATTAGCCTGTTATTCCCTGTACTTATCAAATACTGCTTGTTAGAATAATTTTTCTGTTCATCAAATCTGCCTTGGGCGCACAAACGTTTTCCCAGTTTTAGGATGTTTACCTCAGTCTTATCATAGGATTCTGCACCAAAACAATTTGGTTCAAAAAAATTTTAAAGAACGCTTTAAATTTTCATAAACGTTGGTCTAGCTGAATCAAATAGCTTAAACTCATACCAATAATTCAATTTCAATATAAACATGTATAGAAAAAACCCCGTTGGCAATTAATTATCTTTAAAATTCTAAATATATTTTTATGACATCATGATACCGTACTGTGTTAACAGCCCGTTTGAGGATTCCATCATGGTGTGACTTTGTTATAACACATCATACAATAGTGGGACAACGATTTTTAAATCGAATTCAACACTAAGTAATTTTGCATTTACAACTCCATCAATTTTTTTTATCATTTTTGCACCAGGTTGCATGATATATTAATGATAAATAAAATACATTTTGATATTTCAAATCATTTTCGTCTAGCCAAAACAATTAGCATAGACTATTCTTTAAAGAGTTCAAAAATCATTTTAAATCAATTTTATCATCTCAACAAGTAACGATGTGTCAGTGTCACGAAGTCCACACATACACAATTATAACCAGGAGTTGAGAATAAAAAATTCATTTTTAAAAGGCACATAGTGCGCATTTAACTTGATGTCAAAAATTTTGAAGTCTAGAATAGCTAGAAGATTTGGAATACATGTGCTTCCACTAATAATCCATTGCTTAATAAGTATATCTATTCCTATTATCCCCAATGCTCCATTCACACTTAGCTATACCCCAGTTCATCAAACTTACCAAGACATTATGAGGTCAGAAACTTACCACAATATTATGAGTTTAAGAACTTATCCTAGTCAGACCATTGGCGTTCATTCGCTGAGGGGTTCAAAAATATACCATATGATTATGAGTCGCAAACTTACCATAAGTATGAGTTTTAAGAACTCGTACCTAACCTTATATCCTCTACCTACCTGTGATACACATGAGAAAAGAATCACCTTCTCATCACGCATATAGAAAATAGCGCAACACAAACATTTCAATGATTATTAATATCAGGAGCTAAGTGGTCGTCGAACTAAACACAATCCTCTGTCCATACAAAGAATTGGTCAACTCAGCCACTAATCAATATAGGAAGCTAAGCAGTTGTTACACCAAGGACAATTCCTCGCCCATACAAAGAATTGTTCAACTTAACCACTATATCGAGTAGGTAGCTAAGTGGTTCTAAAACCAAGTACAAATTCCTCGCCCATACAAGGAATCATACAACTCAACTGCTGACATGAGTCCTCAATTGAAATCCCACATAATCCTAGCTCCATACTTACTCCATAAGAATTTTCTTTAATCCGTATTGCATCAACCCCAACCCTTTTTCTGAGTTAGAACAGTACCAATTCATAGTACAACTGACACACATCAATTTGGCTGTAAAATTTTCAATCATTTAATTGATCCTTCTCCCTACTATGACCTTATCAGATCATGGGGTGATCTTATCTTATTATATTACGATTCCTTTTCTATACTCTGATCATTTTTTTTACGATTTCCTCATACTTTTATTCTTTTAGACTCTATCTATTCATTACCACTGTTCATCTTTATTATCAGAGTTAGGTAACTCCATATCTTTTATAACTTGTCGAGATTTGTCTTTGAATCTTATCGATGCACTAACTCTATTTGAGTTAGTCTTTATCTTTATCACTGTGGTTATTAGCCTAAGGTAACCCTACCTAACGTTTATAACCTACAGCTTTGATACCAACTGTAGTATCCCCAAATCCGGGTACTAATCACCACGAACCTGGTATACTAATTATATAACTATTGCAGAAGATATAAACATAATTTGTTTATACATTAACCTTTACACATTATCCCCAAGGTCGATAACCTCAACTTATTACCTGAATTTAATATCCTATCTGACATACAATGTCATTCGCCTTCGCCTATATCCGAAGTATTCGTCCTAATCTACAATGTTTATCATGACATAGCAAGGTTGAGCAACAAGTTTGCCCAGCAAGTTTAAGTTCAAAGAAAAGATATATCGTGATTGAAAAGAATGAACAATAAGTTGGCTGACAATCAACAATATAACAATTGTGAAATAGCAAGAATTAATTTTCAAAACTGAACGAACGAGACAATAAAAATGAATGGCCAAAAATGGATATGAATAAATCAACCGTACCAAATGGTAATGAAGGTGGTCAGCCTTTCATACCTGATGAACATATATATACAACATGCACAACGTGCGAATCAACAAATCATAGACGTGATGTAATAAACAAGGATTAACCACTAGCGTAATTGAAGAATCATAACTCAAGTTAGAGTTAAAGAACTTGTCTGTACAGTCGACTACTGCTACGCAATCTATTTTAGCTTCATTTGAAGACCTAATATTAATGATATCGATCTCCAAATTAGAATAATATCATCACAATAACTACTACTAATTACAGTTATAAAATAACCTAAACACATTACCACATAATCCTAACAGTCAATAAAACACATAAGACCTAATATCAAGTTAAACTATTATAGTCTGAGTTGAGTTTGGTACTATTTCGACATCCCAATTGCCTAATCGGATAATTATCGAGCCTTGTTCCAATAAGACTCTACTTAAACGCTTCACAATTATCTTAGATAATTTATTAATCAGTCAAAACATTTTTCAAAAGTTAATAATAATTTTCAAATAATTATTATCATTTATAATGATTTCTCAATCATTAATATCATATTTATATGATTTAAATACCATATAATTCCATTATCATTAATATTTATTTAATTTCAAATATTAATGAAATACATGTCATAATATTATAAGTTATTTATATTATCTCAAAGTATTTTTAATACCTTAATATCGCCTTTAAATGATTTTAAAATATTTAAAACCATTATTAAATAACTGCCATTAATATTAAAATATTAATGTATTTCATGACAAAATATTAAAAGTTATATTTTATAACTTAAAACATTTTAAAACATTTAAATCATTTTTATATGATTTTTAAAATATTAAAACTATTTTTCCATAATTTATTTAATATAATTATTAAATAAATCAATTATCATTAATATTAAATTATTAATGAATGTCGACGTCGGGATTTTTATTGTCCCTCTTCTGTTCTTGTCTTTCAGTGTTCTCGTGTTAGGTGAGATTTGTTTGAAAAAATAAGTTGTGAAAAGGTCCGACATTTATATGTCGACGATTTGACTGTAAGAGTCGCTAGTTGGTGTTTTTAAATGGTTGCACCAACGCAATCAAGAAAAGGTTTGCGCATTGACCACATGATGTGACACTGCTAAACTGGTTTATGAAACCGAGATTCGTTAGGGTCCAGGGACTTATTTATGCGGAGGGAAGGTGTTAGGCACCCCCCCCCCCCTCCGTGTTACCATGGTGACCGTCATTTTTCAATTAAACTATTATATGAATGTGTGGGGGGGGGGTCAATGTGCATTTATTTGGAAGTAGTGTTATGCCATGTTCGCACCTATATACAAAGGGTTTGAATTTGTGTCAAAATTCAGCTTTAAACAAGATATAGCAGTGATGTTGGTAAGTGGATTTTATATCCACGAATCGATGTCCATTTCAAGCATAATCGTTGTTAATTTCTTGTTTCCATGTTTGTTTTTACTCGTTTCCTGTTATTTTATGTGTAGGGTGGTTAGTGTGGCAAGTAGCAAAGAAAGGGACTCATTTGAAGCAATATGCGAGCAAGTATGAAAGTTTAGCAAAGTCAGTCAGCAGATTACACCCCCGCCGGGGCGGGACTAATTAAGTCTAACACCCCCGCCGGGGTAGGGGGTCTTAAAAGTTGTTTAATAGTAGCCTAGCCCGCCGGGGCGGGCCTTTTCTATGCATATACCCCCGTCGGGGCGGGGGGTACCGGATCCTGACTCTATTAATTTGTTGCAAACTCTGCGGGAATGAGGATTTTGAGCACTTGGATAGCATTTGGACTCTAATTGACATGGGACTTCGACCAAAACTGGTGTGTTGGATAAATATTGAGCATCAAACATCATAATCAATATTATACAGAGAAATTATCAGAGATTAGTTACAGAAATTCATATTGAGCATTGGAGTGAAGATTATGAAGAACTTTCATATCGATTGCGGATTAAGGCTAACGTGAAGGGTGTTCTGCATTATTCTTCTTATTAGTCTAATATTTGTAATTGATAGGATGTTATCTTTAATTTATTCAGTTATTAATTCATTGATGATGAACTAATTTACTTTTTAGGCTTATGATGGATCTTTAAGTGGAACGATGGTTTTGTAATTTTGATTTCCAGTTAATAAGCTATTATCCAGTTTATCTATATTAATTTAATCGTGAATTTATGAATTGTCCGATCAGCAAGTCTTTGTGGATTTGTATGAATTCGAGAGAGGAAGTACGAATCTAGACTTAGTTAATATAGCATATGTTCTTGAATTTTGTGAATGAACAGAATCTTGATGAATGTTAAGGTAGAGATATGCTTGACATCACATGTAATCGAATAGAGAACTTAATCTTAAACCTTCTTTAATTATAATTCACAAAGAGATATAGTGAGTTAGTTGATTAAGGTGTTTAACTTGTTTCTATATAATTTGTTAATTTGGATTATTACGGTATTAGTGCATCGAGAGGTGGCTAGTGCTACATTCGTGTTCTTGATTAATAAACTGGGATAGTGAATTAAACTAGAATAAAGGTATAAAAATCATAGTGAAGCTTAAGGTGAAGTCGTAAGCCTAATTCTCTAATAATTGTTTGAAATTCAGTTTTAAGATTTGTGATTGGTTTGTGATCGTATATTTATTAATAATTTAGCTTTTATAATTTTAATCATTGTTTTGAATAGTTTAATAAAATTAGGATTAATAGAAAACTGATAATTGTGAAGTTAAATTCTTACTTAATTATCTCTGTGGGAACGATACTCTACTTACTATTATATTACTTGCTGACCACGTATACTTGCATGTCATTCGTAATTAGATTTTACCCAACAAGTTTTTGGCGCCGTTGTCAAGGATAAATTTAGTATAGATTTTAGTATTTTACGATATCAGTTTAATTAGTCCAGTTTTACTTAAACATTTTTATTTTTGTTTTGTTTGTCTTATTTCAGGTTTTTGAAGTGGTTTATGCAAACTCGGTCCAAATATTCAGACTTGCTTCCTTTTGAGGACGACATTAAGAAACGGTTTCAGAGGCTAAGTAAGTGGATCAGGAAACAAGAGAAGAATTCAAAAACCCTGAAAAAGAAGAGTCAATGGTTGCTGAAGATCAGAAAGCGTTGAGGGACTTTGCTACACCCAAGGTGACTGAGCTGCAGTCAAGTATCACCAGGCCCGCGATAGCTGCAAATACATTTGAAATCAAGCTTGAGACAATTCAAATGATTCAAAATTCAGTTCAGTTTGGGGGACTGGCAAATGATGATCCGAATGAACAGTTCGTCGACTTTCTAGAAATTTGTGACACATTTAGGTATAATGGGGTGTCGGATGATGCAGTGAGACTTCGCTTGTTCCCATTCACCTTACGGGACAAGCGAAGAGTTGGTTACATTCTCTACCGCCAAGATCGATAACTACTTGGGAAGTCCTCGCTCAGAAATTTCTTGCAAAATTCTTCCCACTAGTGAAAACTGGAAAAATGAGGAATGAGGTAACGATGTTTGAACAACAACACGGGGAGTCACTATATGAGGCATGGGAAAGATACAAGGAATTACTTAGAAAGTGCCCACATCATGGATTGCCTAAGTGGTTACAGATGAACACATTCTACAATGGGTTGAACGGAAATCTCAGAACCAATATTGATGCAGCTTCGGGTGGAGAGTTTATGGCTAAAAGTTATGAGGAGGCCTACGAATTGATAGAAACTATGGTAACTAACAACTACCAGTGGCCCACGGCAAGAATGACACGGGAAAAGGCAGCTGGAGTGTTAGAAGTAGATGGTGTGACGGCAATACAAGAGCAAATTTCATCACTTTCAAAGAAGTTGGATGCTATGACAAGGGCACAGGTATAGCAAGTTGCAGTTATTTGTGAATTATGCGTGGGTGAGCATCCTACATATCAATGCGCAATTAATCCAGTGTCATTGCAATTTTTGGGTAGCTATAACAGAATTCCACAGAATACATACCAGAATGCTTACAATCAGGGGAATAGGAATCATCCAAACTTTTCATGGAGTAATAATCAGCATCAGTAAGCTCCACGACCATCATTTTCCCCTGGTTTTAGAATCATCAACAGCCAGCTCAACATCAAGAGAGGAAATCAGATTTAGAGGAGTTGTTGACAAAGTACATAACAAGCAATGAGGTGTCTATGAAAAATCAAGCAATGGCAATGAAATCTCAAGAGATGGCCGTCAAGAATCTAGAGAATCAGATGGGACAAATTGCGTTAGCGTTGAACTATACACCACAAGGAACTCTACCAAGTGACACCGAAAGAAATTCGAAGAGTAATCACGAGTAGTGTCAAGCAAGTATGTTGAGAAGTGGAAAACAGCTTGAGGGTCAAGAAACAGAAAATTCAGCTACAAAAGAGGTTAAGACGGATAGTGAAAATACAGTGGTTGAGGTCAAGCAGGGGAAGAAAAATAAGTGGAAAAGAGCAAACCAAGTAACGAACCAGTTGTCTATCCTCCCCCACCGTTTAGCAAAGATTTCAAAAATAGAAACTAGATAAGCAGTTTGCGAAATTTTTGGAAGTTTTTAAGAAACTTCATATTAACATCCCGTTTGCAGAAGCCCTGGAGAAGATGCCAACTTATGTGAAATTAATGAAAGGGATTTTGTCCAAGAAAAAGAAGTTAGAAGATTTTGAGACAGTGGCATTAACAGAGGAGTGTAGCGCGGTTTTACAGCGAAAGTTACCACCAAAGTTGAAAGATCCAGGGAGTTTCACTATTTTGTGCACGATTGGGAAAATGGTGTTCAACAAATGTTTGTGTGATTTGGGTGCAAGTGTGAACCTTATGACGTTATCAGTTTATACAAAATTAGGTTTCCCGCTCCAAAGCCTACGAACATCTCATTGCAGTTGGCGGATAGTTCAGTTACGTACCCAAGAGGCATTGTAGAGGACATATTGGTTAAGGTTGACAAGTTTATATTCCCCGCAGATTTCATTATTCTGGATTTTGAGGAGGATAAGAACATCCCGATTATCCTAGGGAGACCTTTCTTGGCTACGGGTAGGACAGTCATCGACGTACAAAAAGGTGAACTTACTATGAAGGTCCAAGATCAAGAAATAAAATTTAACGTGTTCAAGGCCATGAAATTCCCTACGGATGAAGAAGAATGTTTTAGGATGGATATCATTGACCAGATAATCAGCGAAGACATGAACAAGAGTTTGGTTAACGATCCATTGGAAATGACATTATTAGGGGATGAAGAATTCGATAATCCATAATTTTTGGACTACTTGCAGATGTTAGACTCCCTGCCACGAGTTAACAGATTTAAAACACCCTTTGAACCATTGCACACGGAGGAAAAAGCCACAACAAGGATGAAACCGTCATTAGAGGAGCCATAGAATCTTGAACTTAAGCCACTCCCTAAACACCTCAGGAATGCGTATTTAGGCAATTCTAATTCTTTACCTGTTATTATTTTTGCTGCACTTAACGAATTGCAGGAAGAAAAGTTGCTGAGAGTGCTGAGGGACCACAAATCGGCTATCGGATGGACAATTGCAGATATAAAGGGAATCAGCCCATCCTTTTGCATGCACAAAATTCTGATGGAAGACGATGCAAAACCGACAGTGGAACAACAAAGACGGCTCAACCCTATCATGAAAGAAGTAGTGAAGAAGGAAATACTAAAATGGTTGGATACCGGTATCATCTACCCAATTTCCGACAGTAAGTGGGTTAGTCCGGTGTAATGTGTGCCGAAAAAGTGAGGAATGACCGTGGTACAAAATGAAGACAATGAGATAATTTCGACAAGGACAGTTACGGGTTGGAGGGTTTGCATGGATTACAGGAAGTTGAATAAGGTGACCCACAAAGATCACTTTCCTTTTCCCTTTATCGATCAGATGTTGGACAGATTAGCGTGGCATGAGTACTACTGTTTATTGGATGGATATTTAGGTTACAATCAGATCCTCATCGCTCCTTAAGATCAAGAGAAGACTATGTTTACATGCTCATATAGCACATTCGCATTCAGGAGAATGTCGTTTAGTTTGTGTAATTCACCCGCTACCTTCCAGCGGTGTATGATGGCCATTTTCTCGGACATGGTGGAGAAAATTGTGAAAGTCTTTATGGACGACTTCTCTATTTATGGGGATGATTTAGACGTGTGCTTGGAAAATTTGGTAATGGTCCTATAAAGATGCATAGACACGAATTTGGTCCTGAACTGGGAAAAGTGCCACTTTATGGTTGAAGAAGGTATAATTTTAGGGCATAAAGTTTCGGCTCATGGACTAGAGGTGGATAAGGCAAAGCTGGAAACGATTGAAAAATTTCCTCCACCAAGTTCTGTGACAACCCGAAAATTTCTAAAATCTTGAATGATTAGAATAAAGGTTAAAGAATAAAACCTAGATGAGAATTTGAGGATTTGTTTAAATTTTTCAAGTAAAACCTATATGGTTTGATATTCGAATGCGAATAGAGAAAATATGGGTTACAAAATTCCTAATTCCTAGAAATGAATTAATATGTACTTGAAGGAATATCAAGAATAAGGTATTGTGATACCTGTAAATTCGATGTGAACGGAATAGTCTGAGAAATGTTATATAAGTACATATGGAAATTTTATTATTAGAGATAAGATTTCACATGAAGAGATGCTATGAGGTTAAACGAAGATGAGTATATATATATATATATATATATATATATATATATATATATATATATATATATATATACTTAGTAAGGTGCTATATATTTTAGCAAGAGGAAAGATGAATTAAGTTAATGATATAATGATCAAGATAAAACTATGTTAGTAATTAACATAGCTTGAGTGTTGGCCTTGACTGGAAAATAAGAATTTGAAGAAGTATAAAGTCGTTAGTTAATACGATTAGTAATGAGAATGGAGTAATTTAAAACTCATAATTTGAGTTAGAGATAAAATTTTGAAGCATGGACTGCTCGGTTGCGTCCGGAACGTCGAGTTTAGTCAGAATGGACAGTAAACACAAAATGTGTAAAGGTTGACTTTTGGTTAAAGTCAACATTTGGCTATTTATGGAAAAAAAGTCAAAATTAGTGTGAGAAGTGAAATATGATATGATTATTATGCAAAAATAAATTTTTAAGAGAATTTATATTATGAAACGAAATAATTAGTAAAGTATACAGAAATTATAGTATGCTTAAATTAAGGATATTAAAATAAATTCTAGAATTGAATTATTTTAATTAAGAAAGGATATTATATTAATTGTAATATCTTATTTATATATAAAAAAAATTCCATTTAAACAGAAAATAAAAATGAAATGCATATATTTTTCGCATTCGATGTAAAAAAAAATAATATATTACATTTGTATTTAATGAATATTATGGGTAATATATAATATGTATAATAGATATTATATAAAAGGGAGCTAAGTCAGTAAAAAAATAAAATGGAGCCAAAAGTGGAGCAAGGGGCTGAGTGTGAGGTGAGAAGATAATAGCACGTGGGTTTTTTTTTTCAAAACCTATCTACTAACTCACCTAGCCTAAATAATCTAACCTAAGATTTTGCTAAGATCTGCAAGATTTTAAAAGGATGCTTGAGAGGGCTTAAGGAAAATTCATTTTGGTTTCTCATCTGTACTCCTCATCTGTTCCAAACCATTTCTTTCTATTCTTTATTACTTGCAAACTTTTAGCACAAAGTACTCCTGAATATTACTAAACCACCGAATTACTCCAAGAACCGAAGCCATCAGTGGAAATAGAAAAAAAAATATTGGTGCATGGAGCGGCTAGAAAGAGGGGAAATATTGCATCAAGTATTCTCAATTAAGCTATAAAGGTAATTAATTATCTTTACCATGTTGGTATGAAATTAGTTGGTTTACAAAAGAAATCAACAAAGATAGTTAGTAGTGATTGTGACTGAGAAATGAAGGGTAACAGTTCTATGTATGGTTTGTTATCATGTTATTTAGTAAATTAGACTTGATAGATAGTACGGTTATGTTGAAATTGTATAAAGTAGAGTTTTGAAATTAATTAGAAAGCTAGTAAGTAACTAGTTAGTGTATTATGTATACATGTATTATCTTATTAATGGATCCTTGTGGACTAAAGTAGAGCCATGGAGATTAGCATGGTTGTGTGGGGTAATAGGATGGCGAAAATGGGTTGATTATGTAGCCCCAAATCTATAAACAATAGTCCAGAATTTAGGCGCACGCTTTAAGTTTGTAAAAATGCTTAAATGAGCTAAATTGACTAAAAATGCCTAATATAACGGAGACAAGACATTAGATGAGTCTGATTATGTTAAATAAGACTTATATGTAAAGAAAGTTGGGTTAGATCGAGTCAAATCGAGTTTTGGATGTCAAAACAAAAAGTGGAGAACTATTGTGACCACTAATCTTGAGGCCAATTTCGGGTTTAAATATGTTTCCAGAAAATTCTGGACTTTTGGAATATTATAGTACACTGAATAAGCTTTCCATAGACTCCGGAACGGACTAATTCCGACTTCGGAGCAAAGAGTTATGCTATTTTAAAGTAGCGAAGTCAAAACTGGAAAACTCATTTCGGTTTAGTCACTTTGCATAAATTTCTGGGCTGATATGTTCGGAATCTGGAAAAACGTCAGTAGGGAAGAGTTATAGTCCCAGAAGTTAGCTTCGCGTGGGCTCAAGAATCGCCTAAAAATGTTTTAAAACGAAAGAGTTATGACTGTTTTAGCGAAAGAGGGTAAATCTGATAAAAAGATGAAAACTGTTGCGAGTGGACATTTTTGGGGCTTGTGTTAGGCTGCCTAAGTGGTCCGAAATTAATGGGTAATATTTTTTTTAAATACTTTGGTATGCCATGTATAACATATTCAAAAAATCAGATTAATCGGAGTTACGAGCAACGCGTACGAAATTCGTAAAATAGCGGATTTGGTATGCGAGCGGCGGAGCGGCAACGCCGCTAGGCAGCAGCGTTCGCGCACTGGGCGTGCGGCGCCGCGCTGCACTGCTGGGCAGCTGTCTGACATGCTTTTGGCGCACCGTTTTGATTAGTTTCCGTGATCCATTTTCGCGGTGTGAAATTTTTCTAAAATACTATGCCATGGGGTCTATAATACGCCCAAATTTCGCTGTTATATGACTCATGATTTGAGAGTTAAAAATGGATAAACAAGCATGTCAGGATTAATATTTGAGCAAACGCCGAGCGTCGGCGTGTCGAGCGATTTTGACGTTTGCCGTTCCGAATCGCGTTCCGGCATAATAATAAGTCATAATAAATCTAATAAAGTCTTATGGGGTGTAATTTGACTATAAGTGATATTTTATGATATATATATATATATATATATATGAAACGAAAATGCGAATAATTGTATAATAAAAAAATAAAGTGAATGTGCTAGCGAGATAAATGTTTTATATATGAGGCAACGGTCAGTGTTGATTAATGAACGGACAAATTGAAGTAAAAGTTATTTAAAAAAAAATATTATAGTAAATTAAGTTTTACTATAAAAGTTATGCATTAGCTATTTAAACTCCATATTTGCGAGTAAAGGTAAAAGATATTTTTGAAATAAAATTTAAATGTTTAAGCTTCAAGATGTAAAATATTTGCATCTTAAATTGTGTGAGACCTTTGCTATTTATGAAATAAGTAAAATATTATTACATGTTTAATAATATTAGAAGGTGATTAAAATATTATTAAATGATTAATAATATTAGTAAAGGATCTAAATATTATTAAATGATTAATAATATTTGTGAATGAGAAATATTCTATAAAAAAAATATATTAGACAAAAGTTTAAGATAATGGTTAAGTGATAGTAATATTATTAAGGGATAATAATATTACTACTGAGTTAAGGAGTTCTTCAATGTTTAATTATGTAGCTAAATGTTAGCTAATTTATTATTTGAGTAATAGTGTTGTGAGATAATATGTATTATGCTAATTGGAGGATCGATCTTATTAATGATAGGTCTTTCATAAGAGATTAAATTAGATTGCATAGCGGTAATCAACGGTACAGGCAAGTTTCCTAACTCAACTTGAGTTGTTAATTCAAATCATGTTAGTGGTTGATTATTGTTGATTATACCACGTTAATAATTTATTGATTCGCATATTGTGCATGTTGTTTATGTTCATCGGGTATGAAAGACTGATCACCTTCATTACCATAGGTTTCAGTTAAATTTGTTCATGTTAATTGTTGACATCCAATATCATTGGTTCAGTCATTCAATCATTGAAACTTGATTCATGTTATTTCACAATTATTATATTGTTGAAAACTTGAAAGCTTATTCATTCTTTTCAATCATGATATATATCTCTATTGTATGTAAAACTTGCTGGGCAAATTTGTTGCTCACCCTTGCTATATCATGATAAAATTTTCAGATTAAGATGAAAGCTTGAATAAGGACAGAGGCAAAGTCAGAGTGCAAGGTTATATTGCGTTGCAGTTAGATTTATTAAATTTTCTGACGAAAATAGCAATGTAAATCTTTTAAGATATTGAAGGTATGTATTAAGTTAAGGTTGTAGACCTTGGGAATGATGTGTAAAAGTTTAATGTATAAACAATGTATGTTTATATCTTCCGCATTAGTGATAGAATTAGCGTACCGGATACGCGGCGATTTGGGACCCGGATTTCGGGATGCTACAAGTTCAGTTAAGGGAATTAGAAGTTTTCTAGGATATGTTGGGTTCTACAGGAGATTCATAAAGGACTTCTCTAAAATTGCAAAACCTTTGTGCAGTCTTTTAGAGAATGATTAGGTTTTTAATTTTGATGAGGAGTGTAAATTGGCATTCAAGTTGTTGAAGAACAAATTGACCACAGCTCCCGTAATCGTCACACCGGATTGGACTATGCCTTTCGAGCTAATGTGTGATGCAAGCAACTATGTAGTTGGGGCTGTTTTGGGTCAACGCTGAGAGAAGGTATTTCATGCCATATATTATGCAAGTAAGACAATCACAGAAACTTAAATGAATTACACAACTACGAAAAAGGAATTACTTGCAGTGGTGTATGCGTTCGATAAATTTCAGGCATACTTGATCGAGACTAAGGTAGTAGTTTATACAGATCACTCGGCTATTTGGTACTTAATTTCGAAAAAAGATGCTAAACCACGCCTTATCAGATGGATTCTCCTTTTACAAGAGTTTGATTTAGAAATATAGGATAGAGAGGGGACAGAGAACCAAGTCGCCGATCATTTATCTAGGCTGGAAAATCAGAATAAAAAGGAAGAGGACAAGTGTATAATCAACGAGTCATTCCCATATGAGAAATTATTTGGGATAAATACAGAATTTCCATGGTACGCGGACTACGCGAATTATCTAGTGAGCAACATTCTTCCTCCTGATCTTACAAGACAATGGAAAAAGAAGTTTCTTCATGATGTTAAGTGGTACATGTGGGATGAGCCTTACTTATTCAAATAGTGCACCGACAAGATGATCAGAAGATGTGTGCCCTACAATGAAGTGAAGAACATACTGCATGAGTGTCACTAGTCTGCATATAGGGGACATTATGGTAGTGAGTGAACAGCAGCAAAAGTGCTTCAAGCCAGATTTTATTAGCCTACATTGTTCAAGGACGCCCACCAATTTGTTAAAACATGTGATAGATGTCAAAGGGTGGGCAACATATCGAAAGGGAATGAGATGCCACTACAAACAATTCTAGAAGTTGAGATTTTTGATGTATGGGGCATAGATTTCATGGGGCCATTCCCTTCATCACTTAACAAGCAGTACATTTTGCTTGCAGTGGATTACATCTCAAAGTGGGTTGAAGCCACAGCACTCCCAACTAACGATGCCAAAGTGGTTCTCAAATTCTTACAGAAGATTATTTTTACGAGATTTGGCACGCCGAGAGCTGTTATAAGTGATGAAGGTAGTCACTTCTACGACAAATCATTTACAGCTCTATTAGCAAAGTATGGGGTCAACCATAAGGTAGCTACAGCTTATCATCCCCAAACCAGTGGGAAAACTGAGGTTTCAAACAGGGAATTAAAGAGAATCTTGGAAAAGGTTGTAAACCCGAATCGAAATGATTGGTCGCTCAGGTTGGATGATGCACTATGGGCCTACCAAATTGCGTACAAAACACCAATTGGTATATCACCATATCAATTGGTCTATGGTAAAGCATGCCACCTACCGGTCGAGCTACATCACAAGGCCTACTGGGCAATTCAGAAACTTAACTTCAATCAAGTAACTGTGGGGGAAAAGCGACTACTGCAATTAAACGAGCTCGATGAATTTTGACTTCAAGCCTACGAGAACACTAAGCTATACAAAGAAAAGGTCAAGAAATTGGATGACCAGAAAATCATGCACAGAACATTCGAGCCGGGACAATCAGTCATATTGTTCAACTCACAGTTAAGGTTGTTCCCAGGCAAGCTTAAGTCAAGATGGTCGGGACCATTCACCATCAAAAGGGTTTTCTCTCATGGCGTCGTTGAACTCTACAGAAGGAATCCATTAGAAATGTTCAAGGTCAATGGTCAACTGTTGAAGCATTATTGGGGTGGTGAATCCAACACGGATGTCATCGCAATCACATTATCTGACGTACCATAAACAGGGAGTAGTTAGGCTGAACGACTTAAAATCAAGCGCTAATTGGGAGGAAACCCAATCGTACTTTTATTTTCTTATTTTCATTCATAACCGTCAAATTAAAGTTTAGCATAATTAGTAATATATAATAAGTTCATTAAGTAGTTATTATATTGTATGAGTCTTGTTAATCTCTCAACCATGCTCAAATTAATCAACAATCTACTCACGTATATGTTTCATGGCTTGCAAGATGTTAAAATATTCATTAAGTGGAGTAGCATGAAGAAAAGAAGAGCAAAGAGTTCAGTTTGCAGAGTGCATGCCCGCCGGGGCGGGCCCCTAAAGCACTAAACCCCCGGCCGGGGCGGGGGTCCCCCAAGTCGAATAACAGATTGCATGCCCATCGGGGCGGGCTTCCTAAGCTTGTTACCCCCTGCCGGGGTGAGGGTCCTAGAGTTTAACAGACAGTTTTCGGCAGTTACTCCTAACCTACTTCACATCTCTACTACTTCTAAATCCCCCACAACTCTCAATCCATTACACCCACTCTCTCACGAATTTGGTAATTATAACTTCATTACTTCATTACTCTATTACATTAACCACTACCCCACTACTTTACTCCACTACTTCACATCTTATATCTCCATCTCTATAAAACCTCTCCCTCATCACACTAAATTTTAAATCCTCATAAGATAGAGATTAAGGGGGACCGGAAATTGGAGATACACTAAGAGTGAGTTAGTCTTATTGTTAATTCTTCATCTTTTATCACCACAATTACCACAAAGATCATCAAGTTTTGGGGGTTAAATCATTGTGCACACCAACTGTTCGGCAAAGTGTATGAACCAAGTTTGGGGGGAAATAGTTGTGTTACGGACCACTCAAGTCCATGGCGTCTCAACCCACATCAAAACAACAAAGGGGAGAAAGTTCAAGGACCGCACAACCGACACGGACATTTGATCGCCGTAAATTCGTAAGTGCCGCCGCCGACCGATATGACTATATGATGACGAAAGCTCTTACACCGGAGCGGGGTTTGGCGCTGGATCATGTCATCGGTGAAATGATACAACAAATTTATCAGAAAGGGTGGAACAAGTTCACTGAGGAACCTGAGCCCGCTGTTGTCAACATAGTCAAGGAGTTTTATGCGAACGGTGAGGACAAAGCCCCCTTCAATGCTTATGTGTGGGGTCAACTAGTCCCATTCAGTGCCGATGCCATCAACACCTATTATCAGTTACGAGTGCCTCGACAGTGCCAATATGCCCACCTACATGATTTCAATCCTGACTATGAGGCTATACTCAAAGAAATGACTAAGCCGGGAATAACATGGATCAAGGGACGGAAAGGAGGCACAGTTTTTCATAGCAAGGATCTCAGTCGGTATGGTAAAATATGGTATGCCTTCTTATGTGCAAAATTGTATCCGTCCTAACACACATCGGACGTGACCAAAGAGAAGGCACTACTTTTATATGCGATTGTGCAAGATTTCATCATTGATGTCAGGGCCATAATCAGTTTCTTCATTCGCCAATGCTTACGCAAAAACTTTTCAGGCGGCTTGCCACACCCATCACTCATATGTGGGTTGTTTCGCTAAGCGGGTGTTAGATGGTCCGATGATGAACCCACTCAGATGTCACTCCAACTACTTAATTCTAGAATGATCGCATGGTATTTGGTGTGGGCCGTGGGTGATTCCCATCCTAGAGGTCTAGGCTTTATTTTTCCATCGGCTTCGGAGGACGAAGTTGACGCTGCAGACACCTCGGAGGATGAGGATGCAACTATGGGAGATTAAGGAATAGAACATGTACCACAATCCGAGGCAATATCTAGTCCTCAGTTCCTAAATTTTATGCGCCAAGTGGATGAGCACAATAAACAAGCACGACGAGAGATGAGGCGACTCGCTGCTAAGCAGGACCATATGTTCGAAGCAATGAACCTCTCATTCGCATCATTGAACACGACGCTACAAAGTTTCAATCCTAATGCTCAAATTCCATATCAGCAACCGGCGCCACTGCCATGATTTCCACCGAGTGACTCTGAGGAAGAAGATCAACCACCACCACCCCAGGCTTAACGTGCTTTCAGGGAAGTCCTCATAATTTTTATTGAGTTATCCACACAATGAGGGCATTTTAATTCTTAAGTTTGGGGGATTTACTTTCATGTTTACATGCATAATGTCATTAGTTAGGTTTGCATTTGTTATCGCACTTTAGACTTGCATGTTATTTGCGTTTATGTAATCATATAGTTGCATAATAGCTTAGGTGCATACATAGTTTAATTATTGTTGTTATTTCTGCATTTTTTTATGTTAAGTATATATAAAAAAAATTAGTTAAATATTGAGTTTACATATGTCCAGCAGTGTTGTAGTTCATTTTATTTTGGGCCAATGATGAGATTGAGATTAAGTCGATAAATACAGCATTGATTATTAGAACTTTGATGTAGTTTTAAATTATGACTCGGATCTTGTGTTTGTTTGAAACTGGTATAAAAAGGGTAGCACATAATAATTTTTTTTTTACTTATTAGTTTAAATTGATACATAAATGGCTTCTAAAGGATAATACTAGTGTAAATCATAGAATGACATGAATAGGAAGTGAAGACGATGAATTAAGCAAGAACTTAAGTTTGGGGGAAAAGGTAGGGTATATAAGCTTCAGAAAAGAGAAAAGAGAAAATAATATCTAGTTGAGTCTTGTGGTGGGTTGAGAAGAAATACTCCCCATAAACACGAGCGTGAGATGGAGCGTAAAACGCACTCACCAACCATTTATCTAAAAAAATAAAGAAAAGATGGGAAATAAGAGCAAAGAGTGTTGGGTAAAATCTAATTACGCACAACACGCAAGTATACGTGGTCAACAAGTAATAAAGTGATAAGTTGAGTATCGTTCACACAGAGAATTAGTTAACAAGAATTACCAAGTACTAACATATAACCAATTTAATCTTATTTAAATGAATGATTTAATAATTTAATTTAAAATAGTTAAATAAACTATTACTAACTATCCCTAGAATGAAACAAGATATTGAAGACTTGAGATTACAATTTCACTTATTATTTCATTTAAGTCAACACAATTCTTGTTAAGCCAAGTTATCTATACTGGATTATTAATCAAGAACACGAAAGTAAAATATGGCCATCTCTCAATGCACCATATTCATATCAAATCAAATCCACAGATGATATAATCAAATTGAACACCCTAATTAACTAACCCACTATATCTCTATGTGAATTACCATTAAAAAGGGTTTAACAACAAGTTCTTATTAGACTACATATGGTGTAAAGGCATATCTCTATCCTAAACATGAATCATGAATTCCATCTATGCAGAAATCACAAACACATGCTATCATGATCAGATCTAAATATATACTTCATCTCTCGAGTTCATATAGATTATTACGGTAATTGTTAGGTAGGAAATTAAGCAATTAAATCCAAATCATAATAGACCATCCAAATATAGCTAAAAGACTAACAAAAAAGCATATCAAAGTAAACTACATAATAAGATCCATAGTAATCTCAAACAAAGAATTAGTTCATGATTATTGAATTAAAACTAATAATCCACAATTGAATACACATTAAAAGACAAAGATAGAAGAAGATGAGAAGATATAATCTATTGTCTGTAGATTTGAAGCTCCCTCCTCACTCCTACTTTGAATCTTCAATGGTCTCCAAGTTGCTTCAATCTCCAAAACTATTTAGAACTAGTGTTTTGATCTAATTTACTATAATCTAATCTAATCTAATAGAATCATATTTCTCGTCTAATCTCTCCTCTAATCCTTGTTATTCTCCTCCTTTTATAAGCCTTTTTACATGTCTTTAAGTCCTCTTAGAAGTCCTTGAGTCAATTGGATCGAAACAATCCTTCCCGGACTCAAATTTGGCCAAAAAACATCTTTTTTCGTGTACCCCCGCCCCGGCGGGGGTTTAGCCTTAAAAGGGTCCGCCCTGGCGGGCTACCATTCTATTCTGCAGCTGGTACCCCCACCCCGGTAGGGGTTTTCCTTAGTAAAAGCCCGGCCCAGCGGGCATCATTTTTCTGCTGAAGTGTCCTCTGGTAAAATGGCCATAACTTTTGATCCGGGAGGATTAATGGGGTCTGCAACCTATCAAATCGAATATATCGACGAGATATACAAATTTCATTCTTTGAGGATTGAGAAATTCTGTCTGGATGAAGGTAAAAATTGGGTTGGAAGTGAGTGCTATGAAAATGGCTAACCAAAATAGTGAAGTTTGACGTCCGTTGGTACAAAGATCATAACTCTTGCATCCGAACTCAGATTAGAATGATTCAAGCTATTCCAAAAAGCTACGTAGATGCTCTACAATGTAAGCTAAGTTCCAAACCTTGAACATGAAGTAAACATGAAAGCCCAAATGATGTCCGAATTGCTTTTCTTTGCATTTTCCTTGTTTTTCCTTACCAATAATCGCTCACACCGCTCCCAAACATATAACCTACAAAATGAGCACAAAATGCATGAAAAGTAACTAAGACACATGAATATAAGTAACTAATTCAAATAAAAGATACCGGATAAGTGGATATAAAATCCACTTATCAAAGAGCCCCCGTTAATGAAAAAAAACATGAATACCCTATTTGGACCCCTAATCTTGGTAATTGTTTGATTTTAGTTGGAACTCGTCTGTTTTTGAAATTTTTGAGTTATTCTGTATGATTCCTAATAAGAAATTGATTATGTGTTAAATTTAAACTAGAATCAGTTAGTATAGATGTTGCTCACACCCGCACTATATCAGTAATGAGGGTCTAAGATTCGAGGATTGATGAGAAACTATTGAGTGGTTTTGATATGAGGTGTAGAAATGTTTACTTGATCTTCCTGAGGCCGGTGAAATATTTTTGATTAAGTGATACCGTTGGATTTGAAATCATATAAGTTAGATGCATTACATCTCATTGCATTGCATTGCATATAGTTTGTTTTGTGCTCGAGGACTAGCACGGTTTAAGTTTGGGGGATTTTTGATAAGTGGATTTTATATCCACAAATCAATGTCCATTTCAAGCTTAATCGTTGTTAATTTATTATTTCCATGTTCGTTTTTACTCCTTTCATGTTATTTTATGTGTAGGGTGGTTGGTGTTGCAAGTAGCAAAGAAAGGGAGTCCTTTGAAGCAATATGGGAACAAGTATGAAGGTTTAGCAAAGTTAGTCAGCAGATTACACCCCCGCCGGGGCGGGCCTAATTAAGCCTAACACCCCGCCAGGGTGGGGTTTCTTCAAAGTTATTTAACAGTAGCCTAGCCCGTTGGGGCGGGCCTTTTCTATGCATATACCCCCGCCTGGGCGGGGGGTGCCGGATCCTGACTCTCCTAATTTGTTGCAAACTCTATTGGAATGAGGATTTTGAGCACTTGGATAGCATTTGGACTCTAATTGACATGGGACTTCGACCAAAACTGGTGAATTAGATAAATATTGAGCAACAAACATCATAATCAATATTATACAGAGCAATTATCAGAGATTAATTACAGAAATTCATATTGAGCATTAGAGTGAAGATTTTGAAGAACTTTCATATCGATTGCGAATTAAGGCTAATTAACATGAAGGGTGTTCTGTATTATTCTTCTTATTAGTCTTATTTGTAATTGATAGGATGTTATCTTTAATTTATTTAGTTATTAATTCATTGATGATGAACTAATTTACTTTTTAGGCTTATGATGGATCTTTAAGTGGAACGATGGTTTTGTAACTTTGATATCTAGTTAATAAGCTATTATCCAGTTTATCTATATTAATTTAATCGTGAATTTATGAATTGTCCGATCAACAATTCTTTGTGGATTTGTATGAATTCGAGAGAGAAAGTACAAATCTAGACTTAGTTAATATAGTATGTGTTCTTGAATTTTGTGAATGAACATAATCTTGATGAATGTTAAGGTAGAGATATGCTTGACATCGCATGTAATCGGATAGAGAACTTAATCTTAAACCTTCTTTAATTATAATTCACATAGAGATATAGTGAGTTAGTTGATTAGGGTATTTAACTTGTTTCTATCTAATTTGTAAATTTGAGTTAATACGGTATTAGTGCATCGAGAGGTGGCTAGTGCTACATTCCTGTTCTTGATTAATAAACTGGGATAGTGAATTGAACTGGAATAAAGGTGTAAAAATCATAGTGAAGCTTAAGGTGAAGTCGTAAGCCTAATTCTCCAATAATTGTTTGAAATTTAGTTTTAAGATTTGATATTGGTTTGTGATCGTATATTTATTAATAATTTAGCTTTTATAATTTTAATCATTATTTTGAATAGTTTAATAAAATTAGGTTTAATAGGAAACTGATAATTATGAAGTTAAATTCTTACTTAATTATCTTTGTGGGAACGATACTCTACTTACTATTATATTACTTATTGACCACGTATATTTGCGTGTCGTGTGTAATTAGATTTTACCCAACAGATATTTTGTAAAAGATGTTTTTCAAACCCTGTGCATAATAGTAATTGAGGCCTTTGATACTTCCATTTTATTAAATTTTCGGCTTGATTACTTTTATTTTTGAGATGCGAAGCATCTTCGAGAAAATAATAAAAATAGCAGTGTCGAACTCCTTGTGGGCATGATAGCCATCTAAGGAAATTCAAACACCGTGAATAATTTACAATTTGTTTATAGCTGAAAATGTCCATCACGGGAATCGAATCTAGATTCAGTAGACTGAATCTGTGATCACATGATTCCTAGGCTCACATGATGCCGCAATTTATAGGAAAGCAGTAAGCAGTTATATATATAAAAGCTGTAAATATATATATATATATATACAAACATGATCAACCACCACGAAGCACCTCCATGGCGGATCGAAAATGTAAATATATAAAAGTAGTAATATATATATATAGACATGATCAACCACCACGAAGCACCTCCATGGGGGATCAAAAATATAAATAAAGCAGTAAAGACGATCAACAGCCATGAAGTAAACTCCAGGTGGGATGAAATGTAAATAAAGCAGTAAAAATGATCAACTGCCATGAAGTAAACTTTAGGCCTGATAGAAATGTAAATATATATATATATAAAGAGATAAACGCACAGGATATATATCGATCTCGGCTCGGTTTATCATTTCAGCGATTTGTTGCTATATATATACGCGGTGGCATTTTTTGTAAATACGCGGTGGCATGGTATTTACAAAAATGCCACCGTGTATTTACAAAACTACGTCATTTTGATAAAATTATGCTATTTAAGGTATTATGCTATTTAAGAATTATGCTCTTGAAGCTTCCCGTATATATATATATATATATATATATATATATATATATATATATATATATATATATACACACACACACAGAAGGAAATAAAAGCCATGGATCGAAGTTCGGGCATACATACGCAACACGACTCTCAATGTAAAGAACGGTGTGTGTACAGTAGAAGGGAAAGGCTATAAAAGGTGTAAGAAGGCTTACAATGGACTGCCAAAGAAGACTTCTATAGCTTTAAATAGATGAACACTCGGCTCCCGCCGGTAAAAATATGACTGAATATAAGCTCACAAGTGTTTAAAATGAGAAAGCGCTTAGTTTAGGGTATGTACAGAGCAAATTGGATAGGGCTTCCTCGCCGTTCTCTCTTATAAAATGGCCACCCCAAGCCCTCTATTTATAGAGGGGGGAACCGCAAGTACACCTGCGGCAGCCATAGATGTACCTGCGGCTGACCGAGGTGCCCCGAGCTTCGCGGGTCCCGCCGTCTCAAAGTACGTGCATGTGTAGTACCTTTTACAAAGTGTTGTTATCGAGAGCTACACAAATGAAATGGGATTAGAGGTTGTAAGAAGTCAGGAAGATGGGACCATGCCCTTGGTCTTCAAGCTTCAAATTTTATCCGGTGTGTTATCCTGTGTAGTAGTCACTTAGGATTGCAGCTATTTGGTTCTTGTGGGACATTTGCTGTGTAGAATGTATGTTAAACTGTTGTTGAGATGGCGCAATGTGGGATCGAGATAGCAAAATGATGATTTTTCCCCTCACCGGGGTTATCTCTAGTTTGGGCTGATAAAGCAGTCGTTGTTTAGGGTTATCTTTGAGATTGAGCTGTTGCAAGTACTGGATATCCTCAGGGTTATCTATGAGGTGTATCTGACCTCTCAGGTTATCTCTAGGACTGGAGCTAAGTGCCTCGGTGTGGTTTCCAAGGTTGAAGCTGACTGCATAGGTTAAACGAGAATCTTCAGGGTTATCTTCAGAACTGCAACTGCATTCCTCGGGGTTATCTTCGAGGTTGACGTTGCCTTGATAAGTAGGTTTTATACCTACTTATCCGGTATCTTTTACTTGAATTAGTTGTTTTTATTCATGTGTCTTAGTTACTTTTCATGCATTTTGTGTTCGTTTTGTAGGTTATACGTTTGGAAGCGATGTGAGCGATTATTGGTAAGGAAAAGCACGGAAAATGCAAACAAAAGCAAGTCGGATATCGTTTGTGCTTTCATGTCATTTCATGTTCTTGGCTTGGAGCTTGGACTATATTGTAGAGCGTTTTCTTATCTTTCTGTAACATCTTGAATCACTCAAATCGGAGTTCGGATGAAAGAGTTATGACATTTCTACCGACGGACGTTGAACTTCACCGTTTTGGGTGGTGATTTTCATAGCAATCACTTCCAGTCAATTTTTGACCATCATACGTTTGTTATTTCTGAAATCTCAAAGAATAAAAGTTGTAGATCTCGTCAATAGCCTCGATTTGATAGGTCGCAGGACCCGTAACTCCTCTCGGTTTAGAAGTTATGACAGTTTTAGCAGAGGAGGTTCCAGCAGAAAATTGTGTTGGCAGATTGGTACCCAGCCGGGGCTGGGCATTTTTAGCCTTAGGACCCAGCCGGGGCTAGGGTCCTGGGCGTTTTAGCAGCTTACTGCCCAGCCGGGGCTGGGCTTTTGCAAAGGAAATACCCAGTCGGGGCTGGCCTACGCGAAAATGAGCTGATTTTGTCCGAATTTGAGTCCGAAAAGGATTGTTTCGAGTTGTTTGATTCAAGGACTTCCAAGAGGACTTAAAGACATGTACAAAGACTTATAAAAGGAGGGTAATAACACAGATTAGAAGAGAATATTAGGAGATTAGAGAGCATTCTATTAAATTAGATTAGAGTAAATTAGAGAAAAACACTAGTTTTTATGAGATTTGGAGATTGATGCAACTTGGAGACCATTGAAGATTTGAAGTAGGAGCAAGGAGGGAGCGTCAAGTCTACTGACAATAGATTATTTCTTCTCATCTTCTTCTATTTTTTGTCTTTTAATGTGTATTCAATTGTGGATTCTTAGTTTTAATTCAATAATCATGAACTAATTCTTTGTTTGAGATTACAATGGATCTTATTGTGTAGTTTATTTTAATATACTTCGTTATCAATTATTATGTTCTATTTAGAGGATTGTCTATTGTGATTTGGACTTAATTGTTTAATTGCTTGGCCATCAATTACCGTGATAATCTATATGAACTCGAGAGATGAAGTATAGATTTAGATCTAATCATGATAGCATGTGTTCAGGATTTTGTTAATAGCTTAAACTTGATGAGTGTTAAGGTAGAGATATGCTTGACATCGCATGTAATCGGGTAGAGAACTTATTCTTCAACCTTCTTCAATTGTAATTCACATAGAGATATAGTGGGTTAGTTGATTAAGGTGTTTAACGAATTTCTATCTTAATTGTGGATTGACGTTAATACGGTATTAGTGCATCGAGAGGTGGTTAATACTACTCTAGTGTTCTTGATTAACAATTCAGGATAGAGAATAATTGATGAGAAGTGTGTTAACTTAAATGAATCAATAAGTGAATTTGTGATCTTAAATCTCCAGTCTTAATTTAATTAGTGGAATAGTAGTTAATTTATATAGTTTATAATTCATTCGTTTAAATAAGATTGAGTTGGTTACGGGTTAGTACTTGGTGATTTTTATTAAATAATTCTCTATGGGAACGATACTCAACTTATCACTTTATTACTTGTTGACCACGTATACTTGCGTGTTGTGCATAACTAGATTTTACCCAACATGTTTTTGGCACCGTTACCGGGGAATTAGTTTAATACAATTTTACCAATATTAGCTTCAATCAAATTAGTCTTAATTTAAACATTTTTATTTTTATTTTTAATTCTCTTCCTATATTTCTCTCTTTTCAGGTACCATGGATGACTTTGCGTATCAATGGCAATACACGAACATGACTCAACCAATGGAAGCGGAGATTGACAGACTCGCGACACTCTCCGCAATGTCAGCACAAATTGAAGAACTTTCGAGGAAGTTAGACGTTATCGCAGCCCAACAGAGTCGAAGGATAGAAGTTACCTGTGGCTATTGTGCTGGCAATCACCCGAGTAATCAATGCACCATCAATCTTGGGCCAATACAGTATGGTGGTAACTACCTCAATCAGTATGTATATGATAATTATCATCAAGTTTGGGGGTATCACCCGGATTCTTCATGGAGTTACACCTATCAAGACCAATACTCTACTCCAAATCCAACATACACACCAGAATTCTCATATCAACCTCCATTAAAAGAAGAAAAGTCAAAGTTGGAGGAATTGTTGTCCAAGTTCATAGCATTAAATGAGGAGAGGAGGATTGATCAAGAGATATCAATGCAAAATCTGCAGAACCATGTGGATCAAATACTCAAAGCCTTGAACAACTGTCCTCAAAACAATCGGTGTTATGATGAGGATTCCGAGATTGATGAAGTGCCCGAGCCAAATCTACAACTGGATGAGACACGAGATGTTGAAAAAGAGGAGACAAGTGGGGATAATGAAAATAAGGTCGGTGAAGAACTAACTATGAGTACCAACGAGGATGAGCCGATGTTATTAGTGCCCCAGTTCCTTCTCCGCCAAAGATCAAGGGTCCAGTTAGATTTGCAAAACCGTACCCGCTTGGTAGTCATGTCGTCGGCAAGGCTCTTTATGACATGAGAGCTACTACAAATGTGAAGCCATTATGGGATGAGGAGGAAAAGATAGAAGAAGAGCCCGTTGTTCTTGCCAAGCCTCAAAGCCCCAATCGAATCATAGGCTCAACGGACGGAAAAGCACCTAGTTATTCAACATTCTCAATTGGGCATATATTTAAACAAAGTATGTTAGGTGACTTTAACTCGATGGCTATCACAAATGGGAACCTACCAAAAGCTATATTATTTTCGATGGATAGAGGGTTCCTCAACTTTCGAAGAGGAATTGGATAGCATTGACCAGACAAAGTCAGGCTGAAAGACTATAAATCAAGCGCTGACTGGGAGGCAACCCAGGAATTTTTTATATTTATATGCTTTACTAGTTTATTTAGTAGATAGGAATTAAGTTGTTTATTAAGTTCTCTTATAATCTAATCCATGTTGTCTCTCTTCATTGCAGGTATTGGAGGTCCAATGGATAGGAAAATGATCGTCACCGCCATCGCCACCATCAACTCACGCTTAGCTGATTGCAGGGAAGTTCTCTTCTATTTATCGTTATATTCTTACAATGAGGACATTGTAATTGCTAAGTTTGGGGGAGTTTTCTTTAATTCATTATCGCATGTTTAGTTTATGTTATGTTATTTTGCATATGTTGTTAATTTAGTTTAGGTTCATTATAAAAAAAATCAAAAATAATAGTTAGTTACTATGTTTATCTTGCATGAGTCCAGCTGTTTGATATTTACAGTTTGTTTTGGCCAATGATGAGATTGGGATCGAGTAGACAAGTAGCGTACTGACTATTAGAGCTTTGATGTGATTTCTTGTTATGAATTGAATTTTTTTTCTGTTTGAAACTGGTATAATAAGGATAGCACAATAAAAACAACTTGTTGATTGATTGAGTTTAAATTGATACATAATGAGACTCTAAAGGATAATGCTAGTTTGAATGAAAGAATGAGAAGAATAAGTAGTGATGACTAAAGTTCGATAAAAACTTAAGTTCGGGAAAAAAATTTAGGATATATAAGCTTCAAAAAAAAGAAAAGAAAAAAAATGAAAAAAAAATATATCGTGGCTAGTTTTGTTTCGGGGCCTTTGTTACTTGAGCAAGTACACCCGAAGGGGTATCTTAAAACCTAGCGCCCTAAGGTCTTATATGGTCTGGGAGTCGTTGGTCGAAAGCTCGCTAAGGGGTAGCACTGTTAGCCTAATGGAATGAGACATTGCACAGTCATGGTTAAAAAGTAAAAAAAAAAAGAAAAAAAAATAATAAAACGGGAAAAGAGCAAAAAGCCCCCATAATGAAAAGTAAAGCATAAGTATCCCGGATTGGACTCTTGAACTTGGTGGATGTTTGACTTTAGTTGGATCTAGCTTGTTCGTGAATTTTTTGAGTTTACACTGTATGATGCCTTTGAAGAGACTTGTTATGTGTTAAATTTGATTTTATATCAGTTAACATTGTTGTGGAGCACAAACGCACTATACCAGTAATAACAGTTTAAGATTTGATGAATGACTAGGAAATTGTTGATTGGTTTTGATATGAAGTATTATCATGTTTACTTGATTGCTCTAAGGTCGGTTGAATAGATTTGTGTTTATCAATACTGTTGGATTCATAGGCATTTAGATTAGTTCCATTCCATTGCATTGCATTGCATTGCATTATGTTGTGTTGCTTGAGGACAAGCAAAGGTTTAAGTTTGGGGGTATTTGATAAGTAGGTTTTATACCTACTTATCCGGTATCTTTTACTTGAATTAGTTGTTTTTATTCATGTGTCTTAGTTACTTTTCATGCATTTTGTGTTCATTTTGTAGGTTATACGTTTGGAAGCGATGTGAGCGATTATTGGTAAGGAAAAGCACGGAAAATGCAAACAAAAGCAAGTCACATATCGTTTGTGCTTTCATGTCATTTCATGTTCTTGGCTTGGAGCTTGGAATATATTGTAGAGCGTTTTCTTAGCTTTCTGGAACATCTTGAATCATTCAAATCGGAGTTCGGATGAAAGAGTTATGACATTTCTACCGACGGACGTTGAACTTCACCGTTTTGGGTGGTGATTTTCATAGCAGTCACTTCCAGTCCAATTTTGACCATCATGATTTTGTTATTTCAGAAATCTCAAACAATAAAAGTTGTAGATCTCGTCGATAGCCTCGATTTGATAGGTTGCAGGACCCGTAACTCCTCTCGGTTTAGAAGTTATGACAGTTTTAGCAGAGAAGGTTCCGGCAGAAAATTCTGTTGGCAGATTGGTACCCAGCCGGGGCTGGGCGTTTTTAGCCTTAGGACCCAGCCAGGGCTAGGGTCCTGGGCATTTTAGCAGCTTACTGCCCAGCCTGGGCTGGGCTTTTGCAAAGGAAATACCCAGTCGGGGCTGGCCTACGCGAAAATGAGCTGATTTTGTCCGAATTTGAGTCCAAAAAGGATTGTTTCGAGTTGTTTGATTCAAGGACTTCCAAGAGGACTTAAAGACATGTACAAAGACTTATAAAAGGAGGGTAATAACACAGATTAGAAGAGAATATTAGGAGATTAGAGAGCATTCTATTAAATTAGATTAGAGTAAATTAGAGAAAAACACTAGTTTTTATGAGATTTGGAGATTGATGCAACTTGGAGACCATTGAAGATTTGAAGTAGGAGCAAGGAGGGAGCGTCAAGTCTACTGACAATAGATTATTTCTTCTCATCTTCTTCTATTTTTTGTCTTTTAATGTGTATTCAATTGTGGATTCTTAGTTTTAATTCAATAATCATGAACTAATTCTTTGTTTGAGATTACAATGGATCTTATTGTGTAGTTTATTTTAATATACTTCGTTATCAATTATTATGTTCTATTTAGAGGATTGTCTATTGTGATTTGGACTTAATTGTTTAATTGCTTGGCCATCAATTACCGTGATAATCTATATGAACTCGAGAGATGAAGTATAGATTTAGATCTAATCATGATAGCATGTGTTCAGGATTTTGTTAATAGCTTAAACTTGATGAGTGTTAAGGTAGAGATATGCTTGACATCGCATGTAATCGGGTAGAGAACTTATTCTTCAACCTTCTTCAATTGTAATTCACATAGAGATATAGTGGGTTAGTTGATTAAGGTGTTTAACAAATTTTTATCTTAATTGTGGATTGACGTTAATACGGTATTAGTGCATCGAGAGGTGGTTAATACTACTCTAGTGTTCTTGATTAACAATTCAGGATAGAGAATAATTGATGAGAAGTGTGTTAACTTAAATGAAGCAATAAGTGAAGTTGTGATCTTAAATCTCCAGTCTTAATTTAATTAGTGGAATATTAGTTAATTTATATAGTTTGTAATTCATTCGTTTAAATAAGATTGAGTTGGTTACGGGTTAGTACTTGGTGATTTTTATTAAATAATTCTCTGTGGGAACGATACTCAACTTATCACTTTATTACTTGTTGACCACGTATACTTGCGTGTTGTGCATAACTAGATTTTACCCAACATGCCTTTCCTGGCGTTATTTTTGGGACTGAGACTGAGTATCTCAGGGTTCTCTAAAAGATGAAACGGCCTTCTCTGGTATGATTTCTGGTATTAGAACTGCATTCCTCGGGGTTATCTCCGAGGTTGAAACTGAAACTGCCGGTGTTTTTTCTAGGATTTATACTGAGCTATCCTCCAAGGTTATCTCTAAAAGACGATTATGCCCTCCTGTAATGTTAGTAATAGGTATACAAAAAATTTCGAGTGTCTACAGATGCCCCTCTTTATCATATTCATGCAATGCAATGGCATGGATAGGATAAAGAATACTAGACTTTTGAAATACAACAAGATGATCATGATGCAGTGTAGAGCAACATGATGCAAATGTATGTGGTTTGTTGGATTGTTCTCCAACATGGTGGGATGATTGCCGGCTCACCTTGACTTCTACCGGGATTGACAGTTATTACTGACAACCCTGATGAACTATCTTGGACGTGCAATCCAATGCCCAGGATGTTGAAGTTGGGGTTATCACCAAAGTCCTTAATCCTTGATACAGACTACACACTGAAGATGCATCTCTCATGTACAAAAGACTTTGCAGGGATAAAGCTTTGTCTGTTGAGGATGTGTATAACATATTCCATCATCGGTCCTCCCCGATGAGGATGTTCTTTCCTGGTTCGTATCACCAGGTCTTTCCGCTGCTCTGTTGGAGTTACTGCAAAAAGTCGGTATTGTCAGGGTTGCCTGACCTTCATTGACATATGCATTAACGGATGAGATCCCTGTTGGGGATAATGTCAAGACTTCTTGACCTTCGTTGACATGTGCATCAACGAATGGGTTGTATGAAGACCAGCTGGGGATAAGGTTTTAGGGCTACTACCCTAAATTGATGGCATCAAACCTTCGTAAGGTATTGCTGAATGTAGTTTGCAATAGTTGAGATCATTGGTATAGTGTACCCTATGTTTGGGAGAATTCCAATGAGTGATATGTAAAGCCACAACTTGGCCCGTGAAAAACCAGGATTTTAGGCTATTCTGCTCAATCACGTAGCGTTTTTATTCCTGATTTGGCCTTTTTAGCTTGTGAAAACTCCTTTGCAACTCAAACTAGACCGAGCCAAAGGGGTGGACCCCACCCAGGGGAGCCGCAGGTACACCTACGGCAGTCGTAGGTACACCTGCGGCCAACCGTGGGTACTTTAAACCTGCAAGTTGCTTTCACAAGTCATTTTCACGTTGCGCCGCGAAGGAAATCCAAGAGCTCTTCTTCAGATTTATTGAGTTCGGGTGTCTTTCTGCAAATTCTGTCAGCGTACAAGTGTTCTACACTGTCCTGGTAACGTATGCATGTCTTCTTTTCCAGTTTTTATTTGTTAGAAAATGACTTATGATATGAAATGCGTCGAAACACATAGTAGTGAATATGCATGCTCATATGATGTGATAAAAAATATTCAACATAGCAAATGTTAGTATTAAACCATGCTGAACATAATGATGTAAAAAATCTGACTTTTGAAATAGTCAAATTAACACCTTTTTCTGCTATTTCTTATCCTATTTGAGGATAAATAAGCTAAGGTGAAAAAGCAAAATAATCCCGATAATTAGGCTACCCTTACGGATTATTACTTTGATAGTGTAATGCATGTCAACGTCGGGATTTTTATTGTCCCTCTTTTGTTCTTGTCTTTTGGTGTTCTCATCTTAGGTGAGATTTGTTTGAAAAAACAAGTTGTTAAAAGGTCCGACATTTCTATGTCGACGATTTGACTGTAAGAGTCGCCAGTTGTTGTTTTTAAATGGTTGCACCAACGCAACCGAGAAAAGGTTTGCACATTGACCCAGTGATGTGACACTGCTAAACGGGTCTGTAAAATCGAGATGCATTAGGGTCCAGGGACTTGCTTATGCGGAGGGAAGGTGTTAGGCACCCCGACATCCGTGTTACCACGGTTATCGCCACTTTTTAATTAAACTATTATATGAATATGTGTGTGTGGGGGTCAATGTGCAATTATTTGAAAGTAGTGTTATGCCTCATTCTCACCTATATACACAGGGTTTGAATTTGTGTAAAAATTTAGTTTTAAACAAGATATAGCAGTGAGGTTTTATAAAAGAGGTTTTTCAAACCCTGTGCATAATAGTAATTAAGGCCTTTGATACTTCCATTTTATTAAATGTTCGGCTTGATTGCTTTTATTTTCGAGATGTGAAGCATCTTCGAGAAAATAATATATAAAGTAGTGCCAAAATCCTCATGGGCATGACAACCATTTAAGAAAATCCAAACACCGTGAATAATTTACAAGTTACTTACAGCTAAAAATGTCCATCACGGGAACCAAATCTAGATTCAGTAGACTGAATCTGTGATCACATGATTCCTAGGCTCACATGATGCCGCAATTTATATGAAAACAGTAAGCAGTTATATATATAAAATCTGTAAATATATAAATATATATATATATATATATATATATACAGACATGATCAACCACCACGAAGAACCTCCATGGGGATCAAAAATATAAATATATAAAAGCGATAAATATATATAGAGAGAGATATGATCAACCACCAGGAAGCACCTCCATGGGGGATCAAAAATGTAAATAAAGCAGTAAAGACAATCAACAGCCACGAAGTAAACTCCAGGTGGGACGAAATGTAAATAAAGCAGTAAAAACGATCAATCACCACGAAGTAAACTCCAAGCAGGACGGAATGTAAATAAAGCAGTAAAAGGCCACGAAGTAAACTTCAAGCCTGACAGAAATGTAAATATATATATATAAGCGGTAAACGCACAGGATATAAATCGATCCCGGCTCAGTTTATCATTTTAGCGATTTGTCGCTATATATATATATATATATATATATATATATATATATATATATATATATATATATATATATGGGCTATATGTATATACACAGCTGTGTATTACACAGTAGGGCTATGGCGACATATTTTTTGGGCTATAGCGACGGTAAACTGTCGCTATAGCCCAAAAAACTATCGTCATAGCCTACTGTGTAATACACAACTGTGTACATACATTTTTTCCTATATATATATATATATATATATATATATATATATATATATATAAGCAATAAACGCTCTGGATGTAAAATCCAGGCTCATCGAACAGAGTTCGACAACAGTTCATTGTTGCCTCTTTTTCAGTTCTAACAAAAGAGCTCTAACTCATGCAAGCATACATGTGTCAACAAGTAATACAGAATAAGTAGAGTATCGTCCCACAGAGAAAGTTGTTTAATTTAAACTACTATTTATCATTTAAATCATTATTCTTATATGCTTAAACTGATGATTATAACTGTGAATTATTCTAAATGCAAATAATAACTAAAACGAGAATAAAAATGTGATAAATCAAATCTGGAAATAATGGGATCCTAACTTCATTTAATACTTCATCCAAATACTACTATCATGCAAGAATGTTCATATATCGCAAGAAAGTAGCCAAGAGCACTAAACTAGTCAAAACCATTTTTCAATGCACTATGACCTACTCACACAGTATCCACAAGCGATAGACACCAGGAAATCATCAATATAACCAAAATCACTATATGTCTATGTGAAATTGCAATTATATTGAATTTAAGCACAAACCCTTATTTTAGCTCATACAGTGAATTAGTATATGTCTATCTAATTCACGAAATACACAAGCCATGTAAAACAGCCCCATATACGTATGCTATCATGATTACAATTCATACTCACATGTCCTCTTTCAATTCCATACAAGTACTGAAACGAATGGTGATCAAGCATTCATGCATGTAAAACAACCAAGGTAGAAATTCCCTATGATATGTAAAATAGTTCAGCAATCAAGCATGCAATTAAACTATATATTAAAATTCGTTAGAATCTCATAATGGAGTTTAGTTCACGACTGAACTAAAAGCCATTATGGGATCAAAGCTAAACATGGCTAATAAGCAAACAATTGAAAGATAAAGGATAGAAACGATCAAACCCAATTGCTAATTAAAATCCACTAGTAACATTCAAATCCACATTAAAATCTAGCAACAAAACAATCATCTTCCCTAATGAAAGAAAATCCCAAAAAGAATTAAAAAAGATGGAGTTTTGGCTTTGTTCTACGTTGGAATCTCTCCCAGAGTGTAAATCCTAGTTACCATATGAAAAATACATCAAAAATGATGAAAGATATGTCTGACACCAGTCAGAAATCGTTTTTAATTAATTACAACCTTTAAAATTAAAAATTAAAATAAACAGCTCAGCAGCAGCAGCCATCGCACGTGGCCGCGCGCCTTTCCTTCACAATCCTCGCGTGGGCGCGCAACTTGCAGTGTGCAATATCTGTTCAGCCGAGTGCTTGCACGGGCGCGCGTCCTCAAGCCAAATCTACCGCGCGGCCGCGCGGCTTCTGCAGTCTGCACTCTGACTTTGCTGCTTCTGATTCTGGTTCTGCATTGTTGCTGCTGCTACTAATTTTCTTTGATGCTCATTCCTTTGTACATCCATGCTTAGTCTCCTCTCTCCACTTAATCCTCACGCCATGCCTCCATTAGCTTATACCATCTAACACCACCAACTTAGGCCATTTCCTGCACTTTTACACCAAAAGAGTTCTCAATACATGCAATGCAAAATAATGTGAAATGCAACTAAAAATACATTAAAATGTACTTGAGATGGGCATAGTTCACATGAATTTATATTCAATAAGTAGGTGTAAAACCCATTTATCATTCATATATATAAGTATATATATATATATAAGTAATTAAACGCTCCGGACGTGAGTCCAGGCTGGATAATGTTAGTCCATATATAAATATAAATCGATAATGTTAGTCCATATATATAAATATATATATATATATATATATATACAAAAGGAAATAAAAGCCACGGACCGAAGTGTGTAAGAATAGTGTGTGCAAAGTAGAAGAGAAAGGCTTTAAAGTGTGTAAGAAGTCTTATAGTGGACTGCCAAAGAAGACTTCTATGGCTTTAAACAGATGAACACTCGACTCCTGCCGGTAAAAATATGACTGAATATAAGCTCACAAGTGTTTAAAATGAGAAAGCACTTAGTTTAGTGTGTGTACAGAGCAAATTGGACAGAGCTTCCTCTCCATTTTCTCTTACAAAATGGCCACTCCAAGCCCTCTATTTATAAAGGGGAGAGCCGCAGGTACACCTGCGGTAGCCGCAGATGTACCTGCGACTGCCCGAGGTGCCCCGGGCTCTGCGGGTCCTGTCGTCTCGAAGTACGTGCACGCGTGCAATGTGTTATCCACTCGAACTTGTAGAACTTCAATCCGAGCCTCCGATTGAGGTGTATAAGACCTTTTATCGAGTCTTGTTGTCGAGAGCTATGCCATGACATGGGATTAGAGGTTGTCAGAAGTTAGGAAGATGGGACCATGTCCTTGGTCTTCAAGCTTCAAATTCTATCCGGTGTGCTGCCTTGCATAGTAGTCACTAGGGATTGTAACTCATTAGTTCTTGTGGGACACTGTTGTGTAGAATGTATGTTGAACTGTTGTGTTGAGATGCCATAATGTGGGATCGAGGTGGAAAAATGACATTTTTGCCCCTCAATGGGGTTATCTCCGGTTTGGGCTTATAAAGCAGTCCTTGCTCAGGGTTATCTCTGAGATTAGGCTGCTACAAGTACTGGATATCCTCAGGGTTGTCCCTGAGGTGTGCCTGACCTCCCGGGGTTATCTCCGGGACTGGAGCTGAGTGCTTCGGTTTGGTTTCCGAGGTTGAAGCAGAATGCATAGGTTGAAACGAGCATCTCTAGGGTTATCTCCGGAACTGCAACTGCACTCCTTGGGGTTATCTCCAAGATTGACATTGTCTTTCTCGGTGTTGTTTCTGGGACTGAGACTGAGTATCTCGGGGTTATCTCCAAGATGAAACGGCGTTCTCCGGTGTGATTTCCGGTATTGAGCTGAGCTGTCCTCCAGGGTTATCTCTGAAAGATGATTTTGCTCTCCTATAATGTTAGTAATAGGTATGCAGAAAATTTTGAGTGTCTATAATGCATATAGGATGTTTTATGACTGTGGGTAGATGTGTTACTGAATGGCCACCTAGTCATGCTTATGTGCATGTGGATAGTCATGTTTACAAATGAGACTATGGCAAAAATTTCCAAAACGTAGGCATTGGATAGTCATGCATTTTTAACTCTATTGTAGGCGTATGTTAAAATAATGCATGCATGCATGTAGTTAAAATGCATTTGAAAAAGCTCCAGGTTAGAATTTACCACACCCTTTCTAAGGTGATTTGGAGACTTGTTTTCCAGATATATTGATCTAGATCAGGCGAGTAGTTCCCGTAGGACCACTTCAGGTGTACGAATGAGGGCTTCTGAAGTGCCTCGACCCCATTCTGTCAGACAACCTCGTCGTTTGGCGGACGCGGTGATACGTCATGTTTGGGTTGACGTCCCGAACGTCGAGGACGGGGAGGAGGATGTTCAGGTTACGAACCCTGCTCCTACTACATATGTTCCCCATAGGGATTTCCTAGGCATTCAGGTGACGATCCCAGAGCTTCTGGGTGATTTGAGTCGACACCCCTCAGTTTACTTGCATGCAAATGAGGTATAAGCTGGATTTTGTTTCTTCCTTTTTTCCTATTGACGAGGATTAAGGATTCTGATGTTGATCTACTTTATGATGCAGGTTCCCGGCTTCACACAGCCTAGAGGGAACTGGTTCAGCATTTACTCCACATACCAGGCGTTGCATCCTGATTATAGAGCGATTGTCCATGGTTGGGATTTCAAAGCGTTTTATTCCATCCTTCCCTATCGTTGTCCCTGGGGTTATCTCAGGGCATTGTCTGAGCACTGGTTTCACCAAACTCAGTCTCTCCATTTATTGGACTGTGAGGTGATGATGACGCCGATAGATTGGCGATTTATCACATGTATGGAGTTTGGAGGGGTGCCAATGCCATGTGCGGCGAATATTACCCCAACTTTCGTTCGATCCTTGTTAGGAGTTTTGGCTGAGGCGTTCAAGGGCAGGACCATTCGTACAGGTCCATTAAACATAGATGTTATAAGCGGGCTATTGAGTGAGCCTATACCCGATGATATGAGGGTCAGGGATCTCATTCTTCGGCGATTGTTCCTGATGATCATTAAGGGTTGCTTCATAGCTGATAACTCTTTTACGGTGTCATTCTCTTTGGTGAGCGCCACACGACATGTGGACCGTATCAGAGAGTATGCATGGGCCTCATACACCTTCGCCTATTTCCTCAGAGGTATGCGCATGCGTTCGTAGGGCTTGACAGAGGCTTTGCTAGGATTTTACCCATTTCTGCTGGTGAGTATTTCTCTTTTGATTTCTCATGTACAGTTTAAGAGTGTTGACTGATAACAGGTGTTTGCCTTTATATTGGCAGTTCTGGACCTATGAGAGGCTCCCATGTTTGCGTCTTATGAATGTGCTGGGCTTGGAGACCTATCCACGAGGATGGCGATGGCATCATTCCATACTGGCGGAGGTCCCTGTAGCTAAGGATTTCACTCATTGTCACCTACAGCTGGAGTTATTGACAGTTGATGCCATTACTTGGATTCCCTATTCTGGGGAGCACTTAGCCATTGGTTTTGAGGATGGATACCCGACTGGTGTCGAGTACGTGATTTCCACTCGTAGGATTCCTATCTTCACATATGGAGGATGGGAGCTCTATTTAGGAGAGCATGCTATTAGGAGCACCACAGGAGAGATTCGTATACCGATCTTGCCTCCTCCCAGGCGTTATTGGCCTGTTTCACAGTCACCCATCATTGATATCCCCTTGATGGGTGTTGACAGTTTTACACTATCAGAGGGTCCACATACCCAGGCTACGTTCCAGCATTGGTGGTCCCCTCGTACCATCGGAGCCCAGACTCGCGCCACATAGTTTATGGGGGATATGGTTCCTGGATTCGTGATGATAATGGATTGGATGGCCTGTGTCAGAGATCTGACTCATTTGACACAAATTGATAGTTTGACCCGGTAGTTAGACCGGGCACATTTTTTTATCCAGCACTTGGGCAGAGATCCGCCAGAGGCTGATACATTTGATCCTTCTAGCTTAGGAGCTGGCCCCTCAGATGACCCATATGGCTTTGTCGATGCAGATCCTCTATTGTATAGGCCTGACATCCCCGTTGATGGAGATCCAGTGACTCAGGATGAGTTACATCAGGTGGACAGGATTGATGATGTAGACATTGACACCATTGTCTTCTTCTAATGTATATTATGGTTATATCTTTTGATAGGCCTCTATTAGATACTGGGTGACTGTGCCCCATTCTCGATATATCTTTTGATAGGCCTCTGTTAGTAGTTGGGCGGTTGTGCCCCATTTCCCTGTATTTTTAGCTGTACAGAGATGTATTAGATGATGATGTACTTAGGAATGTATTTACTGTTATTCCCTACATCATATTTCCATCTATTATTTATCATGCATGTATTATGTTATGCATATATATGTATATCTAGAGATATTCAGCATTGACCCCTGGATGGTCTTATGACACGACCCATACAGATGTCTTCTTCGAAAGTTAGCCGTATTGATCATACCCCACCAATATTGGTGGCATCTCATCTGAGATCGTGGTATGATAGTATATCATCTTCAGACAAGGTGACTTTAGATCAGCTACTATAGCATTCCATGACCTTACTGATGTTTCATGTTCCCATAGGCTTTGTAGAGGGTATACTAGAGCATTGGATACCGAAGAGGCAGGTTTTTCGATTTGGTATCCATGAGTTGACTCTTACCTTAGAGGAGTATGCACGGTTGATGGCGCTGTCATTGGACAGACCTTGCGCGCGGATGGCTATCGGCGACATGAGCCGATAATTTATGACCCTCACCGGCCTGAGGCGTAGAGTTGTGCAAGATGAGATCACATCCGGCCACGTGGTATCCTAGCATTTTCTGATGGACAAATTTGGCTCAGAGGATAGCTATACACGGCACTCTGGGGATTTTGCCATGCCAGAGGATCATTGGCATTTGGCCAGAGTAGATGTACTACTACTGTATGTATTGTCATATATATAAATGCCATAGTACATGGATGAGTTAGACAGTAGCGTCATTATGGTATTGAGAGCTCTCAGGGAGGGTCACACCATTGTGCCGATGATTGTAGCAGAGACGCTGAGGCCAGCCACATATTGCAGTACCTACCCTGCAGGGGTATTTACAGGTAGTTCGGTCATGTTGTACGTGTGGTTCATGTCACACTTGAGACCGATTGGCACTTTTAGATGGCATGAGTATTGTTTTACCCATGAGATAGCCATGTCGTACTCCTTTCAGCCTGCGGAGTGTATAGATCCTGCATCTTGGTCAATTTTCCTGGCAGGGATTGAAGATCCATTTGATATATTGTCATGTACAGGGCTCAGTTCACCCTACAGCTTCATCACTCATGCTCTGGGCATGGATTATCTCCCTTTGGCTAGATTGAGGGGCATAACTACTTACCACCCACTAGCTGTGATGTGTCAGTTTGACTAGTTTCAGGATTTCAATCCTTTTGAAAGGGCGTTGAGTCAGCGCTTGGCTTCTCGCCACTTGTCAGCAGAGGACAGATCCAGAGTGTATGCCTATTGGGATCAGCGTGAGCTAGCTGCATTTTATGTTAGCCATATGGGCTGTTCTGCAGAGTATTCTTCATGCATGGAGACAAAGACTACATCGGCTACAGTAGTATCCACATCGTCGGGGATTGATTCTGATGATGGGGAGCCCATAGAGGACATTGATATTCACACCGAGGAGGAGCTATTCACTGGGTTGCTAGCAGCTCTTGTAGATTCTCCCAGTATGAGTGTTACTGTGATTCAGCATTTAGCACAGTATTTGGAGCAAAGTCTTCATCTGTTGACCTTTGAGAGAGATTAGGTTAGGGCCTTGATGTTAACAGCTCTTGATGAGAGAGACACCGCTCTATTGGAGAGAGATACGGCTATAGCTCATAGAGATATTGTTATTGAGGAGCGGGATGAGGCCAGATCAGCTAGAGATCCATTGACTACTGAGAGGGATGCTTCCCGAGACGTAGCCTTTACAGATAGTAATTCAGTGAGATCCCTTACTACTAGCATGCTTGCCGATATGAGTGCATATATCAATGAGCATCATGCCACCATGCAGTTGGCTACGGATCTATTAGCTCGTGTAGATACCCTTGGGTAGGAGCTTGCAGTGTTGCCTTCTTCGTAGAGAGATGCTATGTTGGACTTGATAGTTCGTATATCCACGAGATTGTAGATAGACTTTTATTTTTTTGCACAGACTAGTTTAGCCATTTTGTCATGTTCAGCACATATTGTATATATCAAACAGCATTATATATGGCAAGGAAATATATTTTTGATTCACTTCCCTTTTAATTGTGCCTTGATACTTTCTTGATATTTGCCTATTTCTTCAGGACTTGTGATCTTGATGTATTCTGAACTCATCCTTGATGGATGGACATTGAGATGTCGCAAGATCTTTCAGAATGGATCGTTGATTTATATGTATCCCTACCCTCTTTGGTGTCTTGGGACTGATTTCTATATATAGATATGGAAAGGAGTATGGCTTTCCTCTCTAAGATTGACCGCACCACTGATGGTCACCAGTACTCCTGTTTAAGAGGAGCCCAGTTAGTTCCATCTCTTATAGATTGGTGTTGCTCTTCGAGGAATCAACCACAGCTTAGATGGTCGCCAACTCTCACATTTATGGGAAGGCCAGGTAGTTCCATCCCTTTGCTCTGAAGTCGATGAAATGTGGTGGATTGAAGTTTGATCCCAATACCGTTGACAAGTATATGTGTTTTGGTAGGGGTAAGACAGAACCATAGATGGCTGCCTACGTACTCCTATTGAAGATGAGATCAGGTCTGCGTAGTTCGAACCTGGTGTAAGAGGTTCAACATTGTATGTTAAGGGTGTAGAAAGGTGTTGGAATGTTTTTGTTATTCTTTTGTAGAGAAAGATGTAGAAATGTTTTTGTTGTTTTTGTTTTTGTAGAGAAGGGTGTAGTAATGTTTTTATTGTTTTTTTTATTGTGATCGGGCCATATAAAATGGTTGCCTATGTACTCCCAGGTATAGGGGAGATCAGGTCGACGTAGTTCGCCCTATGTTCAGGATGATTTGCAGCCGAAAAAGTTTGATCCCATGTTCAGGACAAACTGCAGGGGAAAGGTTCAATCCCTGGTGGGATAATCGAAATTATATGAGGTGTGAAAGATCTGATGATCTAAAAACTAGGCTGCTGGCTTGAAGAGTGTATTTCCCTGATGGGACAGATGGGTATGAAGAAAGGTTGTGGGTAGAAAGGTTAGAAAAACTAAAATGACTGGTGATCTGGTGATCCAAAACCAGGATGTTTGCTTAATGGTAACTTCAGACATAATACCGTTTCACGGTGTCTGAGTTAATGAGATGTGGAAATTCATCGACATCCATTTCCTGTAATCTGATAGCACCTCCTGTTAATACCTCCTTGACAATAAATGGGCCTTCCCAGTTTGGAGCGAATTTTCCCTTTGATTGGTCTTGGTTGTCAATGATCTTCTTCAAAACCAAGTCATGTTGTTTAAACTGCCGTAGCCGGACTTTCCTATTGTAGAATCTGGCGATCCTTTGTTTTTATAACTGACCATAAAAGATAGCATCACTTCTTTGTTCGTCTATTAAAGACAATTGGTGATATATTGTAACCATTGGTCTTCATCCAGCTGAGCGTCAATCAACACTTTGAGGGATTCCATTTCCACTTCTATGGGGAGCACTGCTTCCATTCCATAGGTTAATGAATAGGGGGTTGCCCTAGTAAAAGTACGCATTGAAGTTCTGTAGGCTAATAGAGTCAGAGGCAAGAGGTCAGGCCATCCTTTATGATTGGCGAACAACTTTTGCATGATCTTCTTGATGTTCTTATTAGCCGCTTCAACAGCACCATTTATTTTTGGACTAGATGACGGAGTTAAGGTGTTTGATGTGGAATTTACTGCATAACTCCTCCATCATTTTGTTGTTAAGGTTCTTAGCATTGTCTGATACAATCACCTCTGGTTGTCTATATTGACAAATGACATTGTTTCTGATGAAAGCATTGGTGACTTCTTTGGTAACCCTGGGGAAGGAGGCTGCTTCTACCCACTTGGTGAAGTAATTGATCATGGTTAAGATAAACCAATGCACATTACTAGCTTTGGGCTCGATGGGCCCGATCACGTCCATTCCCCACATTGAGAAGGGTCAAGGTGAACTCATATTATGGAGTTCCCTCGGAGGGGCGTGGATAGCATTCCCATGAATTTGACATTGATAGCACCTCTTGACGTGATCATCACAGTCAGCTTTAAGCGAGAGCCAGTAGTTACCTGTTCTGAGTATCTTTTTAACAAGTTAGGGGTCGCTCATGTGTGGGCCATATACTCCACCATGGATTTCATCCATGAGCCTCTGAGCTTGGTCCTTGTCCAGACATCGGAGGAGACCTAGTCATGCATCTCTTTTGTAAAGTGTATCTCCGCTCAGGTAGAACTTCATAGCCAATCGATGGATCCGCCTTTTTTTCGGTCGGGCTCACCTCAGCGGGTGTAGATCCATCTCACAAGTACTCCTTGATGTGCTGATACCAATGGTGTTGGATGGGAGGTAGCTCATCCGATACTTCTCCAATATAATTCCCATAGGCTGGAGCCTTTTGTAGGGCAAATGGGATGTTTGGCATGTTTTCCTTGTCATGTATGTTGATCAAGGAGGCCAAAGTTGCTAGAGCATCCGCAAAATTATTCCTATTCCGAGGAATGTGGAGGAAGTTTATTTTTTCGAACTCCGAAGCCATCTGTAAAACTTGTCGATGGTAAGGCAGCAAATGTAGCTCTTTGGTATGATAGATTCATATGGTCTGTCTGATTACCAATTCTGAATCCCCAAAGACAGTTAACCGCCTGATACCCATTGATTAGGCAAGTTTGAGTCCAATGATACAGCCTTCATACTCAGTTGTGTGTTGGTGCCGACAAACTGTAATTTGACAGCAACGGAATACTGCTCCCCCGTTTCAGATACTAGAACTACTCCGGCTCCAGAACCTTCCATATATACAGCTCCATAAAAATACATTTTCCACATACGGCATGCATTGTACTGATGGTGTTGTTGAACTGTCATTACCCCTTCATCGGGGAAGTATGTTTTTAAGGGTTTGAAATCCCCTGCAGGTGCGGTGGCCAGTTGATTCACAATTCCTTGACCTTTAATGGACTCTTGCGTCACGTAAACGATGTCAAATTGTTGTAGGATCAACTGCCATCTGGACATCCGACAATTTAATATGGGTTTACTTAACACGTACTTGAGAGGATCCATGCGGGATATGAGATGGGTTGTGTGACCATGGAGGTAATGTTGTAACCTCATGGAAGCCCATGCTAAAGCACAACAAGTTTTCTCAATCAGAGTGTACTTGTGTTCACTGCTGCTGAATCTTTTGCTGAGGTAGTAGATAGCTCGCTCTTGACCTCTATCGTCTTTTTGTCCCAGCATATAGCCCATGGCATTGTCATTAATGGACAGGTACATGAACAGGGGAACATCATCCCTAGGTGGTACCAAGACAGGAGCGTTAACCAGCTGCTCTTTGATTGTAATGAAGGCTTTTTGACACTCATCGTTCCATTTTATGGAGGAGTTCTTCCTTAATAGCTTGAAGATAGGCTCACAGGTTGCTGTGAATTGAGAAATGAACCTGCTAATGAAGTTAATTCTTCCCAAAAATCCCTGTATTTCCTTCTCAGTCTGAGGAATGGGCATTTACCTGATGGCCTGGATTTTGGTGGGATCTAGCTCAATCCCTTTATGGCTGACTAGGAAACCTAGTTACTTACCTGATTTAACGCCAAAAGCACACTTGGCTGGATTCAACTTCAAGTTGTACTTACGCAACCTGTTGAAAAGCTTTCTGAGATGGTCTAAGTGGTCTTCTTCCCTTCGGGATTTGATAATGATGTCATCCACGTAGATCTCTATCTCTTTGTGCATTACGTCATAGAAAAGAGCCATCATGGCCCGCTAGTAGGTATCTCTGACATTGATGAGACCAAATAACAACCGTCTATAGTAAAAGGTTCCCCAAGGCGTGATGAATGCAGCTTTCTCACGATCATCCTCAGTAACCATAATTTGATGGTACCCCGCAAAGTAGTCGGCAAAGGAGTACATGTTATATTGAGCAGTATTGTCAATGAGAATGTGGATAAATGGCACGGGAAAGCTATCCTTAAGTCAAGATTTATTCAGATTTATTCGCCTTTTTACCCTTGGTGACGAATGCAAGGAGTGCTGCTCCAATTATCAAGGGTGAAGTCCTAGTGGACGGCAGTAATGAGGGGACTATCATCGTCCTCCTTCTCCTAAATGATGACCATAATGTCGAGATAATCATCGTCTAGAGTGTATCTATTTGTGTGTTCATCGTGTAAAAGGATGCGTAGATGAGATAAACTCCTGGCGATATCTTGTTTACGTTTATATTCCCTCTCCTCCACTTCGGGATCAGGAATCAGGACCTCTTTTGCTCTAACCGGTATCGATTTGGGAAATAGCATAGCTATAACATGGGCTAGAACCTTTACCGGAGACTGTATAGGCTTAGGATCTGTAGGTGGAGATAATCACCGTATGGCTGAAGATGAAGGAATATGGTTGTGCTTGTAAGGATTCCTGTAACTGGAGCTAGCATAATAGCCTAATCTAGTCGTCCCTGTTTGACTGGGAACTTTAATTGGGTGCTTAATGCCCTGATGATATTTGTCCAATACTTGTCCAGGTTGATGACCCAATGACATCATCTCTTGAGTGGCCGACATTACCTCGGCAGAAATCTTGGGTGTGAGAGGTGACTCCCCAATGGGATGGTAATGAGTGTTGCTCACCTCCAGGGCATGGATATTGATCGACTAAACTTCTGAATTGAAGCTGGTGAGTGGTATGTCACCTTGTTCAGAACATTTCGGCTCAGCATTAATAGTGACTAGGATATTGTTAATAATATACTTGAATTGTTGATGAAGGGTGGAAGGGACAGCTCCAGCCATATGAATCCACGGTCTTCCCAACAGTAGGTTATATCATATGGTGATTTTGAGCACATGAAAGGATACACTGAATGTATGTGGACCAATCTCCACTGGCAATTCAATCACTCCAACGACATTTCATCGGGACCCATCAAAAGCTTTGATAACCATATGGCTGCTTTTGATCCTTTTGGGGTTGATATTCATCTTCTCCAAGGTAGCATAAGGATAGATATTCAGAGATGAACCTACATCTATTAGGACTCCTCCCACCATGTATCTGAAAGACAAAACCACTATGTGCAATGGCTTGCAATGACCAGTCCCTTTAGCGGGTATGTCGTCATTAGTGAAAGATATCACATTGTTGTTAAAATGTGATCAACCAGATGTTGGAATTTTTCCACATCCACTGATTTCAGCAAGTGGGATTCTTCCAAGACCTTTAGCAAGATCTTCTTGTGATCTTCAGAAGAAAAAACTAAGTCCAGTATGGAAATTTGTTATGGAGCTTATCACAAACTTAGAACCACCTTTGCTTCGTTATGGCCCATGGTACGGAGGAATTCCTCAATTTTCTCCATGGTAACTTTCCTATTTGATTTGATGGTAGGTTTCATCACCCGATGGGGAAGATACAGTGGATTCTTCTTTTATTTCATTCTTTATTATTCTGTTGGAATTACCTATCTACGCGGACTGCATGCATGGCAAAATTTTATAAGGAGGGAAAATTGTAAGACCCTGAATTTTACGAAATAAAAGTATTCAATTTTTTTTTAGTAAATGGTTAAATTGAGAAAGGGTTAAAGTTAAGGGTGATATGTGAAAATTTTGCAAAGTAAGCAAGTTGATATAAAATATTCGTTGTGTCAGAGAATATTCGATTGGTCGGAGAATATTCGTTTTAACAGGGAATACTCGTACGACGGCACAATCATTGGTGGACCCCACAACGGAGGTACTGTCTTAGTTAGAAAATGACTAAAATATTTTTAAAAATAACGACGAAGGTTATACCATTAAACTGTTGAACTACCCGGTAGTAAAAGTATAATAATGCGCGTGGTTGCATAGTAGCACACGGTATTGATTATTGATGCTTACGTGAGAAGTCACTCAGTTACACTCAATTATTGCTACAGTAATTGCTGCATCATCTCTTATATTATTGATAAAATTATTGTCACAGTATCATCTGCATAATATTTATTATTATTAAATCAATAATTAAGACGACAAAGTTATTCATATTATTATATGCAATATTAACGATGTCTAGAAAGTTCTGTCGAGGAGAGGTTTGGTCACCTAATTGCTCGCCAATAAGGAGAAATACTTATTAGAAAGCCCTCTCTTCCCTGAGAATAATTTAGTTGTTAAATATTGTGAGTTATAATATTAATTATGAATAAGTTCGTGTTGATTAAAGATGAAATTGATATTTTCATTATGTTGGAATTATTAGTATTATTGGACATCGACATCTATTCCGATAATAATTGATGTCTGGAGGTTATATTAACCAATCAGGCAATTAATCGGATAAATGAGCAATTAATTACTATTAATTCTCATGTTTATAACTATTTATTCACATGTGTGTACTATTGATTCACATAATGTACTATTAGGGGAGGTGGTGCAAGTTTGATAATACTTGCAGGACTAAATTAAAAATGAAGGAAAAGATGAAGGTATTATAATATAATATTTTGAGCCTCAAAATGTGCAATTATCGAAACTATATTTTCCTATAAATAGAAGCTCATTCTTCTTTCATTCTCACCAATTCACTAAGACTCACAAGAGCAATTATAGAGAGAAGCTATAGAGAGAAAGAAGAAGAGAAGTCTGCTACTTTACTATTCCAGTATCCAGTCTTCTTTTGAGGTAAGGGGTATTATTTATTTCATATTCAGAAGAAATATTATTTTTTGTATTCGTATGAATATTATTTTCGTTCAATATTCGTAAGGAATATCATCTTCGTTCAATAGTCGTAGAAATATTATTTTCGTTCAACAGTCGTAAGGGGTATTATTTATTTCATATTCTGAAGAAATATTATTTTTCGTATTCGTATGAATATTATTTTCGTTCAATATTCATAAGGAATATCATCTTCGTTCAATATTCGTGGGAATATTATTTTCGTTCAACAGTCGTAAGGGGTATTATTTTTTCGTATTCATGAAGAGAGTTATTTCTTTCAATACTCGTAAGGGTTGTTATTCCATTCTTTATTATTATGTTAAAATAACTTGTCTACGTGGACTACCGCATGCGTGGTGAAATTCTTTTGTTATTCCATTCTTTATTATTCTGTTGAAATAACCTGTCTACGCGGACTACCACATGCATGGTGAAATTCTTTTGTTATTCCATTCTTTATTATTCTGTTGGAATAACCTGTCTACGCAAACTACCGCATGCATGGTGAAATTCTTCTGTTATTACATTCTTTATTATTCTGTTGGAATAACCTCTCTACGTGGACTACCGCATACATGGTGAATGACCCTTCGTATTCATTCTTTATTAAATTGTGGAAATGATTTGTCAACGTGGATTACCGCATTGCGGATGAAAATTCATTTGCAGTTTTGTATATTTTATTATACTCGTATGAGATATTCTTTCTTTTGTACTCGTCATGGAATATCATTTTCTTTTGTATTTTCCTTCCATAGGTACTATTCACGTATACGGTACTATTCACGTATACGGTACTATTTACGAATATGGGTACTATTCACAAAGTACTATTCATAAAGTATTATTCATGAAGTACTATTCACGAGTACTATTCATAAAGTACTATTCACGGGGTACTATTTTTGAAGTACTATTCACCTGGGTACTATTCCCCTGGAGTACTATTCATAACAAAAATTAATTTCTTTTCGGTCCAAATTATTTTTGATACAATATCATTCTTTAATTTTATTCCACAAAATAGTATCATGTTGACAATTTGGATATTTTTAAACTCTGGATAAATTTAAAGTCTTTAATATTTATCCTTGATTTCGTTTGATTAATGTTTATATCATTGTCATCATCCTCATGTTTATATTTTGATGAAACTCATCTTTGGCTTACGTGCATAGATTGACTGTTGATTGGTATGATTATGACCAAGGATCATTCGGTATAATCATGACTCGTAATGTGTGGTAAAAGTCCTCATTGGCCCGTAGTGCATTGATGGAAAATTGTTGGTATGATTATGACCAAGGATTATTCGGTATAATCATGATCATTGATGATTACATGAATATCTTTGGCCCGTAGTGCAGGGATGATTCGATGATGTGGTTTATTTATTAAGTTGAGTCTCAGCGATAAAGTTGATGAAAAACTTTTTAAATCATAGAAGATAGTAGATATCATGCTCTACTTGACTCTTTTAATGGATTTCTTATCTCGCTACAGTTGTTGATCTAAAACTTGTTGTCTATTATATTCTATCAGTTGTTATACTGTTGAAGGCTAAGGATAATTTATTCTGCATTATCTTAGTCATAATATTTCTTACTGGGCTAGTTGAGCTCACCCTTTTCTTTCACTATTCTCTTTAGGAAATGAGAATATAGCTGGGACTAGTCGGGGAACAAAGTGATGGTCCGAGATGGTGCATTAGTAGTCCTCACTATTATGTGAAATAGTGTGATAATAATTGTAATGAGGACTCCATTGAGTGTGGATATTGTCTAGAAGACAATATTCGTTTTAAAACTCTCAGCTTATGTTTTGTCATATGTTACACTACAGTTGTATAATTAAGTTGTATTTGATTTATGTACCATGTATTTGGCGACTCAGAATGGGTGATGTATACCTATTTTGGAGGCGTCACAGTTGGTATCAAAGTTTTCGGATATGATCTCTGACTAAGACGTGAGGCTAGAACTAGGAGGGGAGAGACGGGTAATTCCTTCGCTAGTATGACCTACCTAAGTTTATTTGTTATTTAATTGGTCGGTCAAAATATAGGAATAATATGTGGCATGTCAATTAACCCTTATTTTGAAACTATATTCTAGAATGATATCAAAAATATAGGAGATGAGAAAGGGGAAAATCATGATAGAGAGGAAATAACCGGAAAGATACAATCCGAAAAGAAAGCAAGGTATTCTCATCTCTTCGAACTACCAGGTACGTAAATTTCGAGGGCGAAATTTCATAAGGAGAGAAAATTGTAAGACCCCGAATTTTACGAAATAAAAGTATTCAATTTTTATAATTATTATTTTATTTAGTAACTGGTTAAATTGAGAAAGGGTTAAATTTAAGGGTGATATGCGAAAATTTTGCAAAGTAAGCAAGTTAATATAAAATATTCGTTGTGTCGGGAAATATTCGATTGGTCAGGGAATATTCGTTTTAACAGTGAATATTCGTACGATGGCACAATCATTGGTGGACCCCACGCCGGAGGTACTTTCGTAATTAAAAAACGACTAAAATATTTTTTTTAAATTACGGCGAAAGTTTTACCGTTAAACTGTTGAACTACCAGGTAGTAAAAATACAATAATACATGTGGTTGCATAGTAGTACACGGTATTGATTATTGATGCTTACGTGAGAAGTCACTCAGTTATACTCAATTATTGCTACAGTAATTGTTGCATCATATCTCTTATATTATTGATTCAATTATTATCACAGTATCATCTGTATAATATTTATTATTATTAAATCAATAATTGAGATGACAAAGTTATTCATATTATTATTTGTAATATTGACAATGTCTAGAAAGTTCTGTTGAGGAGAGGTTTGGTCACCTAATTGCGCGTCAATAGGGAAAAATCCTTATCGGAAAGCCCCCTCTTTCTTGGGAATAATCAGGTTGTTAAATAATGTGAGTTATAATATTAATGATGAATAAGTTCGTGTTGATTAAAGAGAAAATTGATATTTTCATTGTGTTGGGATTATTAGTGTTAGTGGAAATCGACATCTATTCTGATAATAATTGATGTCTGGAGGTTATATTAACCAATCGGGTAATTAATCGGATAAATGAGCAATTAATTGTTATTAATTCACATGCTTATAACTATTTGTTCACATGTGTGTACTATTGATTCACATGCATGTACTATTAGGGGAGGTGGTGCAAGATTGATAATACTTGCATGACTAATTTAAAATTTGAGGTATAGATGAAGGTACTATATTGTAATTATTTTTTTCACATGTATAGAACTATTGAGTCATATGATTGTACTATTGATTCACATGATGTACTATTAGGGGAGGTGGTGCAAGTTTGATAATACTTGTAGGACTAAATTAAAAATAAAAGAAAACATGAAGGTATTATACTATAATATTTCGAGCCCCAAAATGTGCAATTATCGAAACTATATTTTCCTATAAATAGAAACTCATTCTTCCTTCATTCTCACCAATTCACTATGACTCACAAGAGCAATTATAGAGAGAGAAGCTATAGAGAGAAAGAAGAAGAGAAGTCTGTTACTTCACTATTCCAGTATCCAGTCTTCTTCTGAGGTAAGGGTTATTATTTATTTCATATTCTTAAGAGATATTATTTTTTCGTATTCGTATGAATATTATTTTCGTTCAATATTCGTAAGGAATTTCATCTTCGTTCAATATTCGTAGAAATATTATTTTCGTTCAACAGTCAAAAGGGGTATTATTTATTTCATATTCTGAAGAGATATTATTTTTCGTATTCGTATGAATATTTTTTTCGTTCAATATTCGTTAGGAATATCATCTTCGTTCAATATTCGTAGGAATATTATTTTCGTTCAACAATCGTAAGGGGTATTATTTTTTCTTATTCATGAAGAGAGTTATTTCTTTCAATACTCGTAAGAGTTGTTATTCCATTCTTTATTATTCTGTTGGAATAACCTATCTACGCGGACTACCGCATGCATGGTAAAATTCTTCTGTTATTCCATTCTTTATTATTCTGTTGGAATAACCTCTCTACGCGGACTACCACATACATGGTGAATGACCCTTCGTATTCATTCTTTATTAAATTAAGGAAATGATATGTCTACATGGATTACCCCATTGCAGATGAAAATCCATTTGCAGTTTCGTATATTCTATTATACTCGTATACTCGTATGAGATAGTCTTTCTTTTGTACTCGTCATGGAATATCGTTTTCTTTTGTATTTTCCTTCCATGGGTACTATTCACGTATACGGCATTATTCACGTATACGGTACTATTTATGAATATGGGTACTATTCATAAAATACTATTCATAAAGTACTATTCACGAAGTACTATTTATGAGTACTATTCATGGGGTATTATTCCCGAAGTACTATTCATATGGTACTATTCACCCAAGTACTATTCACCCAGAGTATTATTCATGATAAAAATTAATTTTTTTCGGTCCAAATCATTTTTGATACAATATCATTCTTGAATTTTACTCCACAAAGCAGTATCAAGTTGACAATTTGGATATTTTTAAACTCTGGATAAATTTAAAGTCTTTAATATCTATCCTTGATTTCGTTTGATTAATGCTTATATCATTGTCATCATCCTCATGCTTATATTGTGATGAAAGTCATCTTTGGCTTACGTGCATAAATGGACTGTTGATTGGTATGATTATGACCAGGGATAATTCTGTATAATCATGACTCGTAATGTTACAAATGATGTGGTAAAGTCCTCATTGGCCCGTAGTGCAATGATGGACAGTTGTTGGTATGATTATGACCAGAAATTATTCGATATAATCATGACCATTGATGATTACGTGAATATCCTTGGCCCGTAGTTCAGGGATGATTCGATGATGTGGTTTATTTATTAAGCTGAGTCTCAGCGATAAAGTTGATGAAAAAAAAATTAAAACATAGAAGATAGTAGATATCATGCTCTACTTGACTCTTCTAATGGATTTCTTATTTCGCTGCAGTTATTGATCTAAAACTTGTTGTCTATTGTATTCTATCAGTTGTTATACTTTTGAAGGCTAATGATAATTTATTCTGCATTATCTTAGTCATAATATTTCTTACTAGGCTAGTTGAGCTCACCCTTTTCTTTCAGTTTTTCCATCAAGAAATGAGAATATAGCTGGGACTAGCCGGGGAACAGAATGATGGTCCGAGATGGTGCATTAGTAGTCCTCACTATTCTATGAAATAGTGTGATAATAATTGTAATGAGGACTCTATTGAGTGTGGATATTGTCTAAAAGACAATATTCGTTTTAAAACTCTCAGCTTATATTTTGACGTATGTTACATGACAGTTGTATAATTAAGTTGTATTTGATTTATGTATCATGTATTTGACGACTCAGAATGGGTGATGAATACCAATTTTGAGGGCATCACAAATCCAATATAAACTAGGGTTTATGTTCTAATCTAATAGAATGTTTTTTCTAATCTAATCTATTTAATCCCCCTATTTTATGCCTCACATTATGTATTTATAGGTTACAAGTCAAATTTCTAGCCTAAGAGGAAATCCAATCCAATTTGGAGTAAAAAATATCAAAATTCGCTCAAAAACGCAACCCAACTTGATCTGGCCCTACCCCAGTGCCCTGGCGCTGCTCGCGGCACAGGAAATTTGCCTCTGGCCGCCCTGGCGCTAGGAAGTGCCTAGGAATGGGCGCCCTGGCGCTGGAAGCTTTTCTAAAATTTTCTACTCTAACGTCCCTTGGGAAAACAGACATAACTTCTTCGTCTGAACTCTAATTTTTATGATTCAAGGTATTCCGGAAAGAGGAGACATAGATCTAGAACTTTTATTCTTTGAGGTTTTCGAAATAAGCGTTGAGCAATGCTGAAATTGGCCTTGGAGTAGCAACTATGTATATGACAAGTTAAAAATGTGAATCTAGCAACCTTAAACGTCAATCCAAGTAACTTTTGTCTCAATTCCTACAAAACAACATAAAAACATGCATAAATAGACATAAATACTTAAAAACCTTCAAAAGATTAAGCTCAAACACATTTAATTAATGGGTATAAAACTCACTCATCAATTGTGTTGAAAGTCATCTTTGGCCCATAGTGCAAAGATGGACTATTGATTGGTATGATTATGACCAGAAATTGTGTATCGGTATAATCATGACATTTAATGTTACAGATAAGGTTTATGGTGGAAGTCCTTTTTGGCCCGTAGTGCATAGATTGACAGATATATGACGTGATCATGACCACTGGTAATGCAAATGATTATTTTTGGCCCATAGTGAATAGATAATTCATTAATTGAAAATAATTATTGATTGGTATTACAGGGATAAAATATTGATGATGAATTTTTAAATCATAGAAGATAGTATACATCATGCCCTACTTGACTCTTCTAATAGATTGTTTGTTTCACTGCAGTTGTTGATCTAAAATTTGTTGTCTGTTGTATTCTATCAGATTTTTCACTGTTGAGGACTAAGGATAATTTGTTATTCATTATCTTAGTCATAATATTATTTACTAGGCTAATTGAGCTCACCCTTTTTCTTTTGGTTCCATTGTTCTTCTTAGGAGGCGAGAATATAGTTGGGACTAGTCGGAGAGTGGAGTAATGGTACAAAACGGTTATTATAGTAGTCCTCACTATTTTATAAAATAGTGCGACAATAATTATAATTAGGACTTTATTTGAGTTTGGATATTGTCTACGAGACAATATCTGTATTAAAACTCACAGCTTATATTTTATCGTATTTGCACGACAATTTAATATTTGTAAATAGGAAGTTGTATTTGAATTTTGTATCATATATTTGGTGACTCAGAATGGGTCATTTAGACCTATTTTGAGGGCGTCACATAAGCTATTGAATTTGTTTTTTATAAAAATAAATATTATAAATTGCTTTGTTAGATATAGTGAGGGATTGCTGAAGATTTAGGCTCAAGGAGTAGGTTGTATTGAGATTTGATAGTAAAAATAGTTTGGTCTTCATATTTCAAATAATTTAAATTTGTGTATGCCTTCTTCCTCATTGTAAAACTTACTAGTTCCAGCACCGGCCCTAGCCTAAATCCCAAGGTGCCTGGGCTTTAGGCCCATTAAAATTAACAAATTTTAGGGGCCCCAAAAGGTATTTGTGTCAGGAACAATTACATTTTATAGTACATTTAAAAACATAATTACAACAAAAGTGCACTCATTAAATATTTACACAATTGATGCAAATGCAATACTTAATTACAAAAAGAGTGTAATCTTATCCTTTTAATTATGCACACGATTTTCTCTCCAATATCTCCCTCAATTTTCTCCTCATCTCTCCCACGATTTTCTCCCACTCTATTTTTGTTTCTCTTCTTCTCCTCCCTCCCTCCTCCTCCTCCTCCTCCTCCTCCTGTCCAACCCCTCCCCACCCTCCGCCTCCCCCTCCCCTTCCCCCTCCTCTCCTCCTCCCCCTCCCCCTCCTCCCTCCTCCCTCCTCCCTCCTCCCGCCTCCACCTCCTCCCTCCCCACCCCCTCCCTCCCTCTCCTCCCACCCCTTTCTCCTCCTATTGCCGCCCCCTCCCCCTCCTCCTCCTTCCCCTTCCCCTTCAGCCTCCCTTTGCCATCCCCCTCCTCCCGCCCCCCGCCTCACCACCTCCCCTCCCTCCGCCTCCTCTTCCTCCCTCATCCCCTTCCTAACGCCTCCCTTTCTCCTCCCCCTTCCCGCCCCCCTTTCTCCTCCACCCTCCTCTCCCCCCCCCCACACCCCACGCCCACCCCCTCCTCCCACCCCTCCCTCTCCTCGATCCCTCCGCCTCCCACCGCCACCGATCCATTCTTTATTTTCACTGGTAACAAAATCTTCCGATAAGGTAACCAATTCAGTTTTATTAGGTTACTAATTTATTTTGGATGTGATGCAGTTGGTAATCAAACTTCATATAGTTGGTTACCAAATCATTTGATAAGGTAATCAATTCAGTTTTATTAGCTTACTAATATATTTTGAATGTGATGCAGTTGGTAACTAAAATTTATGCAGTTGGTTACTAAACCTTCCGATAAGGTAACCAATTTAGTTTTATTGTGTTACTAATTTATTTTAGATGTGATGCAGTTGGTAACTAAATTTTATATAGTTGGTTACCAAACCATTTGATAAGGTAACCAATTCAGTTTTATTTGATTACCAATTTTATTTTAAATGTGATGCAGTTACTAGTTAAAATTCGTATAAAGATAACCATTTCAATTTTTGTGGGTAACCAAATCGTCAAAAGAAATTCACAATAGCAACTCCGGTGGCGGCGGCGACGATGTGGCGGCGGCAGCGGTGGCAGCGAGAGAGGAGGATGATGAACATTAGCTCCTTCATAATTTTTTATTTTTAATTTTCTCATTTTGATTTGAATTTTGAAATATGAATTTGAAATTGTTGTTAGAGACAAGATTTGAATTTGAATTTGAATTATTAGTTATCCTTGATTTTAGGTTTCTTTATTAATGTGAATTATACTATTTTTGTAATATGAGTCCTAATTACACTCTTTTTGTAATTATTTAGTTGATGCACTTTTCTTGTAATTACTTTCTATTTGTTGTATACTTATGTAAAGGACCCTTTGTGTTATGTATATATATATATATATATATATATATATATATATATATATATACTGAAACAAAAGAGACCAGCCCACGTTAGTTTAAATTTAAAGGATCACAAAAAATTTACCCAAAAAAATAGGCCCAAATTTTTTTTTACACTTTAGGCATTTAAAAATTCATGGGACTAGTTCTTCCTATGTTGTCAACTATTCCCCTCTTTGAATTTATATACCATATTTCATTACCTACGCATAATGATTATGTTAACTCAAGCTTTTTTGACTTTTTGACAAGGAAGTATGTAACAGAGGTGAATGTAAGAATTACAAGAACAATGAAAGTTATCCTTATTAAAAGCCAGCCAGCAAATTAAATTAAAAATAAAAAAGAAGTCGTATAGATACTCATTCTTTTTGCCATCAGATAGTGAAACCTTTCTTCCTTGCAATTTGATAATCAAAGAGAACTTTCACATAAATGGGCAAGAAACTACCAGGTGTGTTGCACATAGGTCCTTGTCAAGAAATTTTCTGGGACATGAAATCAAAGTCGAAAAGGAGGTCTGATACTCGACATAATCTTCAAAAAATACAGTTAATATAGGAAAATAGCGAGGAGTTTACCGAATTGAAGCCGAGATCAAGGAGGTAGATGTCGATTTTTGGACTCCGTGAGGGGATTTGGATTTTGCTACGTTGCTTGGATAGGGAGAATCGGTTTTGAATCTGAAATAGGGGATTCGGATTTTGCGACTTTACTTGATCTGGAATCTGAGCTAGCTAGGGGGAATCGATTTGATCTGCAATCGTGTTTTGGAGAGAGAGAAAAAAAAAAGTACAGAGTATTGGTTATTTCATTTCGGAGAGAAAAATCGATTTTTAAAATTAGAGCTACAAAAACCGCGTACTTATATAGGGAGTGCTACTTAACCAATATTACTACTTAAGGAGAGTACATCTGATCCGAGGTGTATATAGTAGATTGAGATTTGTAAGACAGTTGATTGGTTTTCAAATTACTGGGAGGAGAAGAAACGGTAATAATTGGACAAAATATTTTTTTTTGCGAGTGTTTATTCAAGCGAGTGTTTTGGAATCAAAACCATAATCTTCATGAATGTCTCTCTATTTTTCAAAACTATAACATTTACGTGAAGTGAAAAGATGCATGGGCTTTATAACAATGTTAGAATCACAGCCCCATAGAATCAAAAATGACATCATAACACAGCTGATCTATGTTGGAAAAATACCAATAAATTAGGATTCAACTATCAAATAAAAGAAGGGCAGAAATAAAACTTATCGATTTATGTTGAGCAGAGGCATGCAGTGCACTATCCTTAAGTAAAAATTTCGCCCCTCGGAAAATTTATCTCGGTGCTAAGGTCACTGACGAAATCCTACTCCAAGATTCAACGACTCTTCATCCAACTAACCAGCACTTGAAATAGTTGAATGACCCAGAAACAACTTCTAATTTTTCTTACTCAAACTCAAAAATTGAACCACATATATATATATATTATATATATATGTTATATATGTGAAGAACAATAAAATATTATATATATATATATATATATATATATATATATATATATATAAGTATTACTTAGCAGAGGAGACTATGTATATGAATTAATATATATGTGTGCTTTTAATGTATATATAAACATTGTTTGCTTTTTTTTAGAGAGAGTATCTTCTTATATAATCAACCTTTCCTGTCCTTTTATGGCAACATGCATGGCAACCGTAATATCCCACATAATATGGCAACGGTAATAATAAAATAATGTCTCGATAATAGGTATTAAACATATATATAACAGTTACAAATCTCCATAAATATATTAATTATAACTCATTTAATTACTCATTAAACTCTTTTAATGAATATATTTATTTTTATTTAACTTTGTAATATATTATTTTGTATAAAATACAACAATCCCCCACATATTACAAAGTAAAAATAAAATAAATTGAGTAAGAAAATTAAGAATGCAGTGCGTTAACACTAGTGTCTTTTGGACTATGAACCAATGTATAGAGTGAATAGGACTTGATTCACAGGAATTTGGTGAAATAAAAATTTCTATGAACCTTCTTCCTTATTATGAATCAGTAATCATATTACTCACACTACAAACTCTAATTAGAAGTTGTTCTACGCGATTTGGCACATTTTGGCCTTGCGCCATACTTGGAATTTATGAGCGCTCTAGAAAACCTGTCTTGTTTTCATAAGAGGCGGCCTCACCTCTACACTCATATAGGTGTTTCCATCAAATGTGTTCTACAGTTAAACACCTCACCCAACAGGAATATGAAAAATATTAAGAGTATATAACTCAACATCTAACACTGTAGAATTACAATATCCTACACCATAGGGATGAACTCAAATATTTATAAAATGGATTGTGTCTCAACCAATCAACCAATGACTTATTGTTACCCATATGAACCTACTTCCTGGGATTACCATTCATATAGGTTGGGTTACCATCACTGTTGATTTCTGTAATAGACTGTAGTCTCATCCCCCTCGATGTATTGCTCACTAGCCTCTTGCTTAGTGGCTTTGTCAGAGAATCTGCAAGATTTAACTCTAACAAAATTAAGGGATATAATCCCATCACATAACAGCTATCTCACAATATTATGTCTTAGGCGTATATGCCTACTCTTGCCATTATAGCTTTTATTCTTAGCTCTGTCAATAGCAGCTTGGCAATCACGATGTAGAGACCCAGATGGAACTGGTCCTGTCTACAAAGGAATATTTTCCAAAAAATTTATGAGCCACTCTGCTTCAGAAGCTGCCTTCTCTAAGGCAATAAACTCAGACTCCATAGTAGAGCGAGCTATACAAGTCTGTTTAGTAGACTTTCAAGAAACTGCTCCTCCTCCTAAGGTAAATATGTAGCCACTCGTGGATTTGATCTCATCTGAATCAGAGATTCAGTTGGCATCACTATAGCCCTCAAGAACTGCAGGATTACCGCAGTAGTACAAACCAAATCCAATAGTACCTCGTAGATACTTGAGTATTCTACATAAAGCAGTCTAATGATCCTTATTAGGATTATGAATGTATCTGTTGAGTCTATTAGCTGCATATTAACAGTTTTAGAATCAATTTTCCTTTTTTAGGGTCAGGTAACAATACCTTAGTAAGACACCCCACACTTTAAGGTATTTCAAGTTAGGTAAATGATTTTCCCAAAGCTCAAAAGTTGTTTTCCCAGTTTTCACCAACAAGTTACTTTATATATGTAAGACCCCAAGTGATCAGTTTCATCTTACGAAGACTAGCACAATGCTATAAATAAGAACATCATTTAAAAAGATTCACTAGCCAAGAGGATGAGTCTCAAACCCACACTGCTTGAAAATGGAATAATCCACCTTTTATCACTAAAGATCCTTCTCGAGTGGGAATTGTCAATTTTCCTCATATTCAATATTGAATCCTTCATGGTATTTTGATATCAATTATTTCAGAAGGAAAAAAAATCGCAACTTTTTGAAACAGCTAGAACCCAGAAAAGAACAGAACTAAACCAAACCCATGATCTTCAAAGAAACAGAGTCACCTGAACTAAAGTTCAGAGTTTGTTAACATGAAGCCGCCTTCTTCAATATATGAACAGCAATGAGGAATAGCCCACCTACTGTTGTATAAAAGCTAACATGAAGTTCAGGGGACAAATTCAGTGCAATTTGCAAATCAAAGTCAAAGTATATTAAATCTTTTCATCAGATGAAGAAGGAAAAATATCTTGGATATTTTAGAAGGGTTTATTAGAAAAGAAGAAAGAATAAAGAAGACCCAATAGGTTGTTGAATAATACAAGTAATTATAATAAACAAACACAAGGGAAGGAATTTACAAAAATACAACAAAGGTTGTCGCCTTGTTGTAGGGTTAGTATTTCAAACTCCTCTCCTTATTTTCGGTTCAAATCTTTTAACTTTTTTTTTAATTTCCCCTTCTCTTTTTTTCTCTCCGATTTATGTATACACATATACATACCGCATAAAATTGTTCACAACAATTAATTAATTATATGCATGAATAAAAAATTTTGCCAACAAACCTTTAATAAAGGACTCTCATTGTGAGAAAAACAAAGTTGAGTTTTTATAATTACCACTACTCAAGAACTCTCATTTTGCCAAATTAATAAAAATATAGATATTGGTCCTCTCATGTTAATGTGGATTTCGATAAACAAGAACTCGAACATGATTCTATTACAGACATAATTAAAATTTATCTTCCGTCAAATAACACAGTAATTAAAAACCCCAGAGATCATAAGAACAATACCTGAAATGCATTTAGGAAACTCAAATACCCAAACAGCTCATGAATGAAAACTTAAAACAAAATCTGCTAAAAGGTTCAAGTCAATCTCATGATTAGAATTTTCCTTTTCTGAAATGAAACAAATCAACCACACTTGAATTTTATTTAGCGTGTAGAATGTCTGAAGTAATTTCCAGACTCTAATTTTCCTGTATCACTCATTTTCAAATAGGGCCGAGAAGATACCATATGTTTTATCAGTATATGGTAACTTTGCAACAATGAGAAAGATTTAGACCTGGCTAACAAAATGGAAATAAACAAAAAATATGCAAACTAACACGCCCTATTCTAAAGACCCTATAAAAAAATGGAGCAGTGAATATTTGTTGATGCCATATAAATTTATTACAGAAGCAAAATAGTATACTAGAGCAACTTCAAATCTCTTAACCAACAAAATATCACACGTCTCCATCAATTTATTAATTTTTTTAAAAAAAATTATTTTTATGCAAAAACAAGTTGCATCTTTATGGCCTCAAGTTACACGGTAATTTTTTTTTACCCTTTAACTGTTTCTCCACCAAATTTGCAATATTGCAAGAAAAGTCCAACATATAGATTTCATAAAATTATCACAAGGGGCAGTTAAATCAACTTTCAATAAAAGATTCCCCAAACACAATAACAGCACCCACAACAATACCTCAATTTAGCAAATTGATAACAAAACTCAACTAGCACCCTATAAACATTAATACATATATAAGAATCCAAAATTTCTACTTAAGATTGTTGGAAAAATACGAATAAATTAGGATTCAACTATCAAATAAAAGAAGGGCAGAAATAAAACTTATCGATTTATGTTGAGCAGAGGCGTGCAGTGCACAGTTCTTAAGTAGAAATTTCGCCCCTCGGAGAATTTATCTCGGTGCTAAGGTTACTGACAAAATCCTACTCTTGGATTCAACGGCTCTTCATCCAATTAACCAGCACTTGATATAGTTGAATGACCCAGAAACAACTTCTAATTTTCCTTACTCAAACTCAAAAATTGAACCACATATATATATATATATATTATATATGTGAAGAACAATAAAATATTGTATATATATATACATAGCAAGGATCAAGAGCATACCCCTTATCTAACTCACCCGAGCTCACCCCCCTTTAGCGACGGATCCGGCAACGATTCGGTTATACAACCGTCGTCTATACTTTTAGCGACGCTGTATGTTGTCCGTCACTAAAAATATAGACGACGGTTGTATGACTGAACCGTTGTCGGGTCCGTCGTTAAAGGGGGGTGAGCTAGATAAAGGGTATGCTCTTGATCCGGACCGTATATATACATATGTCACGGAAGAACAGAATACTATATATATATATATTACTTAGCAGAGGAGACTATGTATATGAATTAATATATATGTGTGCTTTTAATGTATATATGAACACTGTTTGCTTTTTTTTTTTAGAGAGAGTATCTTCTTATATAATCAACCTTACCTGTCCTTTTATGGCAACATGCATGGCAACCGTAATATCCCACATAATATGGCAATGGTAATAATAAAATAATGCCTCAATAATAGGTATTAAACATATATATAACAGTTACAAATCTCCATAAATATATTAATTATAACTCATTTAATTACTCATTAAACTCTTTTAATAAATATATTTATTTTTATTTAACTTTGTAATATATTATTTTGTATAAAATACAACAATCTATATCCTTAATGTCTTTACCCCTATCTTGGTTTATTAAAGAGTTACAGACTATATACTTTCATGATATATATCAAGCCTCAAAATTGAACAATCTTATGATAACAGTTCACAATTTTGTTCCAAACGAAAACTAATTTGTGATAATTATATGTTTGTGAAAAAATTGAAAAAGATAGAAAAGAGAGAATACATGTACAAAAGAATAGGTTTTTTTATATGTAAACTTACTTTATATACACACTAGTAATTGTCTGTGCTAAAGGCACGACATAACGAAATCCTTTCTTACCACCATTTCCTCTCCTCCCTTTCTCCGTTTTAACAATCTGAAAATTAGAATGAATCTAAACCGACATTGTGCTTTACTGTCCAAATTCATATTGAGTTTTATCTTATTACTATAGATATATCTTATGTGTGTGAGTGTGTGTGTGTGTATATATATAATATTAAAAGAGAGTGGTCTCACTTGTTTTCCTTTTATTTACAAAAATGTCACATGCGACTCCAATTGTTTTTTAAAAGAATCTATAAAACGACGTAATTTTAATAAAGATATGTAATTTAAGATAGGTATATATATATATATATATATATATAGTTCTCAATATTTTTCTTTTATTCCAAAATAAAATATACTATACCTTTTGTATTTATAAAGTAACTAGTAGTCTTTTCTATTAAATGGAACTATAGAAAATTAATTTTTATCAAATAATTTTGCACCTTATGAAATGTCTCACTATAGACAAATCAAATGATTTCTACACAAATCAAAAGAATATCTCTTTTGTTTTCCACATTTAGGGAAACAAATTACACTTATATTTACTTAAATTATATCCATAAATAAGTTATGTTAACCCTAAACTTGACAATAATTAAATCTCAAAAATATAAAATAAGGTGCTATTTTTAACAGTTACTAGTATTAATGTGCATATTGTGTGTGTAAGCATACTAACTTTAATATTGTATTTCATTGGTAAATCCTATTATTAACCTTTTGCTAGTAAAATCAATTGAATTTATGAAAAATGGAGCGACTTGGTATATTTTTTTGAAGATGTACGTATTTAATATATATCTTGATAATTTTTTATCCAAATACATACAAATCAATTAGATACTAAAAATATATATAAGATGTATTTTTGTACATATTTTGGTAGAAAATTTGTGAAAAGCGAGAAGATAAAAATAAAATAATAAGTGAAGTAGTTGTATCTTATATATGGGTTAAAGAAGACATTTTTGTTTTTGATTTACTTGGGGAGCAGTTGTTGGACAGCTCTTCCACTTGCTAAAAGGAGAGTGAACTTCACTCTTTGTCTCTATTAAATTGGATGGAAAAATAACCGTTATGTTATAAAACTTTAGCAAAGTGTATAAAGATACTCTTATAATTGCTGCATAAATTTAGAGAGAATAAGCAAGAGAAAATAGAGAAATTCTTCAGAGAATTCTTATCTCGTTTTTTTCCTTCAGGATCAATCCTTATATAGGCAAGGAAAAGGAGGAGGATCACGAGAGGAGAAGAGGAAAGGGAGTCACGGGAAGAGGAGGAAAAAGGAGAGAGGGAGAGTCACAGGGGAGGGAATCATATCATATGTTTAACATTTCCCCTGATTCCTTACGATAGAAGATTATGTCTCATTAAAAACTTTGTTAAGAAAACTCAGTGGGAAAAACTTAACGAAGGAAAAAAGAGTACATATTTTTTACATAAATATCTTTTAATTGACTGCCTCGTTAAAACCTTGTCAAGAAAAACCCATTGGGATAAAAACCGTTACTAAGGAAAAAGAGTACAGTCTTCCCCTCAAAAGGATTCCATTACTCCTTGATGAAATGTTGTCATAAGTCTTTCAGTCAACACATTCCGATCCTTTTCCGAAGTTTTGCAAACGTTGCACATGGTAGCGACTTTGTGAATAAGTCGACTAGATTATCACATGATCGAATTTGATGCACATCTATATCACCCTTCTTTTGTAGCTCATGTGTGAAGAAGAATTTAGGTGAAATGTGCTTTAATTTGTTTTATCTCCCTTGATGTACCCACCTCTAAGTTGAGCAATGCATGCAGCGTTATCCTCATACAGAATTGTAGGAATGTCTTTGATTGATGGTAATCCACATGATTTTTGAATATGCTGAATAATTGATCTCAATCAAACACACTCTCTACTTGCTTCATGTATAGCGAGAATCTCTGAGTGATTTGAAGATGTAGTTGTCATGGTTTTCTTTGTGGATTTCCAGGATATAGCCGTGTCACAATATGTAAATACATAACCTGTTTATGATCTTCCATTGTGTGGATCTGATAAATATCCTGCATCGGCATATCCAACCAATCGCGACGTTGAATCTCTCGGATAAAATAACCCAAGATCTATACTTCCACGGAGGTATCTCAAAATGTGTTTGATCTCATCCCAATGTCTCTTAGTAGGAGAAAACTTTATCTTGCTAACAAGTTGACAGCAAAAGTAATATCAGGTCGTGTACAGTTTGCAAGATACATAAGAGCACCTATTGCACTTAGGTATGGAACTTCAGGTCCAAGAACTTCTTCCCCACTTTCTAGAAGCCGAAATGGATCTTTATCAACTTCTAAAGATCGAACAATCATCGGGGTAGTCAAAGGATGAGCTTTATCCATATGAAAACAACTGAAAATCTTTTCAGCATATGTGGATTGATGAACAAAAATTCCAGATGCTAAATGCTCCACTTGTATTCCCAAATAGAATTTTATCTTTCCAAGATCTTTCATTTCAAATTCATCTTTTAAATAAGTAGCAGTTCTTGTGAGTTCTTCAGGAGTACCTACAAGATTTAAATCATCCACATATACAGCAATGATGAAAAATCCACTTTGTGATTTCTTAATAAAAACACATGGACATACTTGATCATTTATATATCCATCTTTTATTAAATAATCACTAAGTCGATTATACCACATACGACCAGATTGTTTCAACCCATACGAGCGTTGTAACTTGATTGAATATATGTGACGGGGCTTTTGTGATTCAGTCATTTTTAATCCTTCAAGGATTCTCATGTAAATCTCACTGTCAAGTGAGCCATATAGGTATGCTGTCACAACATCCATCGGACGTGTTTCCAAACCTTCCATGGTTGTCATACCTATCCGAAAGTGAAAAGTGACTCCATCCATTACTGGAGAGTATGTATCCTGATAATCAATACCAGGCTTTTATGAAAACCCTTGAGCTACAAGTCGGGCTTTGTATCTCACAATTTTATTTTTCTCACGCTTTCGTACAAATACCCATTTGTTTTCAACCGGGATTACGCCCAGCGGTGTTTGGACTACTGGTCCAAAAACTTCTCTTTTCAATAGAGATTGTAGCTCAGTTTGAATAGCATCTTTCTATTTTGGCCAATCTTTTCTTTTTCGACATTCTTCCACGTTTTGTGGTTCAGGATCCGTGTCAGGAATCAAAGTAATATCTGATGCTATAGAGAAAGTAAATATATCGTCAATCATGACTTTGCTTCGATCCCATATTTTCTCATCATGTACATAATTTATTGAGATCTCTTTGTGTTCATCTCTTATCCATTCACTGAGATTTTGAACCTCTCCTGGGGCTATTCCCACTCTTGGAATATGTACTACTTCTGGAGCGGTTTGTACCTCTTCTGGGGCTATTTCCACTCTTGGAATAAGTGCTACTTCTGGAGCAGGTATTCCTTCAGGGATTTCCTTATTTACTTTTGATTTTCGTGGTATAGTGTCTTTTGCACCAACTGATCTTCCACGCTTCTGGCGTGGTTTAGATTCTTCTATTACCTTATTTATCAATTCTCCAGGAATTAATTTTTCAATAGGTATTTCTATCCTTGCTGGAGTATTCACTACAGGTGTATGTGACTTTATCACTTTTCTAGCATCATTAAATGCATCTGACATTTGATTTACAATATTTTGTAAATGAATAATTCTTTGAACTTCAATTTCACATTGTCTTGTACGAGGATCAAGTGAATTTAAATCTGATGCATTCCATGATATTTCAGAGAGTTTTTTATTTAAAACTTTCCCTCCTCCTAATGTTGGAAATACAGATTCATCAAAATGACAATCTACATAACGTGCAGTAAAAACATCTCCAGTTAAAGGTTCAAGATATCTGATAATAGAAGGAGAATCAAAACCAACATAAATACCTATTCTTCGTTGGGCTCCCATCTTAGTTCTTTGTGGAGGTGCAATTGGAACATATACTGCACTTCCAAAAACTCGATAGTGTGATATGTTGGGTATCTGTCCAAGAACTAACTGTAGAGGAGAAAATTTATGAAGAGCCAATGGTCTTACTCGAATGATGGCTGCAACATGAAGAATTGCATGACCCCAAACAGAGGTAAGTAACTTAGCCCTTAACATTAATGGTCGTGCAATTAGTTGAAGTCGTTTTATTAAAGATTCAGATAAACCATTTTGTGTATGAATATGAGGAACAGAATGCTCAATAGAGATTCCAATAGTCATACAAAAATCATTAAAAGTCATTAATGAAAATTCAGATGCATTATCAAGTCGAATTGACTTGATTCGATGATCTGAGAACTGAACCCGTAACTTGATTATTTGAGTAAGAAGTTTTGAGAAGGGAAAATTTCGAGAAGAGAGAAGACAAACATGAGACCATCTAGTTGAAGCATCTATTAAAACCATGACATGTCGAAATGGGCCAGAAAATGGGTGAATAGGTCCACAAATGTCTCCTTGAATTCTCTCTAGCAATTTTTGGGCTTCTTTATAAACTTTTACTAGTGATGGTCAAACAATTAATTTTCCTCGAGAACACGCAGCACAAAGAAATTCACTACTAGGAAAAAGCTTCTTATCTTTGAGAGGATGACCAGTAGAATTTTCAATAATACGATGCATCATAGAAGTACCTGGATGACCGAGTCTTTCATGCCAAAGCATAAAGGATTCGGGATCTATGATTTTTGGAATCATAACATTATGAGACTCAATTGCTCTAATTTTCATAGTATATAATCCAGAAGAATTTGAATGAAGTTTTTCTAGGATATTCTTTTTTCCAAAAAAAGTAGAAGTGATGAGAAGATATTCATTATCATTTTCATTAGTTGTTTCAATGTGAAAACCATTCAGTCGAATATCTTTAAAACTAAGCAAATTTCTTCTTGATTTACTAGAATATAGAGCATCTTTGATAAAAAAAATGTGTCTCATTTGGTAGCATGAAACTAGCTTTTCCAAATCCCTCGATTAAATTTGATGTGCCAGAGATAGTTCCTACATTTCCCTTAGCTTTGATCAATTATGAAAAATATTTCTCATTTCGAAGGATTGTATGAGTTGTTGTACTGTCTGCTAAACATATATCCTCCATATCCATTAAAAATGGTCTGACACATAAAAAAACATAAATAAGAAAAGTTACATTTCAAATATAATTTTATTCATGAGAAAAAACGTACCACATATAGAATGAAAACTAATAATATTATAATGCAGGGTGTTTAATTAAAACAAGAAATTAAACGATATCCCAAAAGATACTTTCAGAAGGTTTAGTAATATCAACAATATTTTCCTCAATGTTGGTCATTGGTGGAACATCAACAATATTCAATTGATGATTAACAAAGTTTGTTTCTGCCTCCATTACTTTGTTCTTTTGAGACTCCTGGAATAAATTAACCAGATGCCTCGGCGTACGAGACCAATGCCCATTCATCCCACACCTAAAACAAACATCTAGTTTGTTCTTTATCTATGTTGCATTTTCTTTATTTTTACCCGACCCAGACACTTGCCACTTCTGGTGGCCTGAATTGTCATGGTTCTGGAATTTGTTGTTATGATGGTCTCGTTTATTCTTTCGTCCCCAAGACTTCTTATTATATGACCATCTCTTGTCACGTTTATTCTGTTGGAATGACGTGCTGTTAATATCTGGTAATGGGGTAGCACCCATTGGCCGTACTTGATGGATTTTCAACAACAATTCATTATTCTTTTCTGCAACAAGGAGAATAGACAATAAGTCACTAAATTTTGTGAACTTACTGTGTCTATACTGTTGTGACAAAATCATGTTGGTGGGATAAAAAGTTGAGAGTGTTTTCTCTAACATTTGGGTTTCAGAAACTGGATCTCCGCATAAAGCCAAAGTCGAGGTTATTCTATAAACATTGGAACTATATTCCGTAATTGATTTGTAATTTTGTAGCCTTAAATTAAGCCACTCAAATTTGGCATTAGGGAGAACAACCAATTTTTGGTGATCAAATCTTTCCTTCAGTTGTGTCCATAAAGATAAAGGATCTTTGATTGTTACATACTCAGTCTTTAATCCTTCATCAATATGGTGACGAAGAAAAATTATGGCTTTTACATTTTGTGCCGAAGTTGTTGTATTTCCTGATTCAATGGTCTTTTCTACATCAAGTGCCCAAGCCAAATAGTTGTCTCCAGAGATTTTCAAAATATAAAAATCTATTTTTGCAAAGTTTGCCATCTATTCTGGGTTAAAACACAATTATTATTTATTAAAACAATAAATAATTGCATGTATGATATAGAAAAATAAACTAAGTCACGATCTCAAGTGATGATAAAATGCAAATATAAATATTCTTATATTTACGTTATTAGCATAATGCAAATGGATCTTCATCCGGCATGCGGTAGTTCGCATAGACAAGTTATTACAATAGAATAATAAATAATGGAATAACAGAAAAATTTCACCATGCATACGGTAGTCCGCGTAGACAGGTTATTCCAACAGAATAATAAATAATGGAATAACAGAAGAATTTCACCAGGTATGCGGTATTTCGCATATACAGGTTATTCCCATAATTTAATAAGAAATGAATACAAAGGATTATTCACAAAGTATGCGGTATTTCGCATATACAGGTTATTCCCACAATTTAATAAGAAATGAATACAAAAGATTATTCACCAGTTATGCGGTATTTCGCATATACAGGTTATTCCCATAATTTAATAAGCGATAAAAAGGTTCCCATCAAGTCTTGTAAGATCAACAAGGATAGATGGTACCATTGTAAATAACAGAATTTAATGATAAAAAGTTTCCCACCAAGTCTTGTAAGATCAACAAGGATAGATGGTACCTTTGTAAATAATATAATTTAAAAATGGACAATAAAACATAAATATAACTTGACAGTTAAAGAATATAATAGGCGGCAAAGCCAGGCCAATTGTAAGAATAACATTATACTATTGGTGTCATAGCCAAACCGATAATATAATAATAAATTACAAAAATTTAAAGGCAATTATAAGAATAAAATTATATTATTCATGACATAGCCAAACCGGTAATATAATAATAAATTGCAAGAATTTAATTTTACCGTCTCAGTTGGTTAGAGTTTCGTGCTGATAACGTGTTATAAAACTTTAGCAAAGTGTATAAAAATACTCTTATAATTGCTGCATAAATTTAAAGATAATAAGCAAGAGAAAAGAGAGAAATTCTTCAGAGAATTTTTATCTCTTTTTTTCCAAAGGATCAATCCTTATATAAGCAAGGAAAATGAGGATCACGAGAGGAGAAGAGGAATGGGAGTCACGGGAAGAGGAGGAAAAAAGAGAGAAGGAGAGTCACGAGGAGGGAATCATATGTTTAACACGTTTCACTTTTTATCAGACCACATGTGGACGAGTAGTAGTTTTTGGATAAAATGCAATTTGCAACCTGTTGTTTACCAACTTTTTGTAAATCACTACAAAAGAATTCTTTGATCATACTTTCTCTGACGGTAATTGTTAAAAATACATTTTGTTAACAAAAATATCATTGTAGATGTATAGCGACTGTGAAAGCCGTCTTATACCGTCGCTGTATATAAGATCTATAACGACAATTTTGTTGTGAAAATAACAATTTTTGTTGTGGATTTAACAATTCCTATCTCTGGCCAACACCATTGAAATATACATCAAAAAGCTCCCAAAAATAAACTTTGCTCAAGAAGTACACAAAAATGCAAGTCTTCAACCACCAAGGAGTCCTTCATTCAAGCCAAAGAACACACCTTGTCTGAAAGAAATAATTGGATGAAAATTGTTAACACAATATATATTTGCGATTTAAAATTTATTAACAGAGGCCAAGGAACGCATTCCAATTATTAAAGAATTTTTACCTATTGAAAAAGAAAAGGTCAAAAACTCATATTAGGAATTTTTCACATGATTAAATGTTTACTTCTATTTATTAATGCATGTATTTCCCATATCATTCGATGTTACTTTTCTATGTCACAAAGTTTTCAAATCTGAACATTTACTGAAAGGAATATATAAGTATGTTGACAATAGAAATATAACATTCGTTCCAAAATTAGAGAAACATTTCTAACATGACTTTTAAGAAAAATTATTTACAAACATATCCCTAACATTATCTAGACTTGTAGTGGTGGCAAGGTAGTACTGATCAATCAAGAAAAATAGTAATGGCATATTAGGAACTTTACGTGACTTTATAGTTTAAAAATAGAAATTTATCTCTAATTTTGGACCAGACAAAGAAATATCAATCTAATTTTGGAACGGAGGGATTACTTGTTTATGAATGTGCCAGAGAGAGGGAAGTTGCAGTTTAAAGAGTTGTTTGGGTCAGAGTTAACATCACATGCTTTAGTACCTTGTCTTGAGTTACTACAGCACAGCCGGCTATCGTCTATATAGGTTGCTTGGAGGCCCATCATCCATGATCCAACTGATATATCGTCATGTGCATACATCTTTAAAGATGCGCTGCATAAAGCAAATGAGGTGAAGAACGGAACTCAAACACGGAGATGAAAAAATGTCATACATGCTCATCTTTAATATCATGGGGGGAAAGAGACAGATGCAACATGAGTGATATGATTCATGGGGGAAAAGAGTCGAGGATGCAACATGTTTGCCTGAATAGTGCAGAGCCCAAGGTTTTATTTTACTCGAGTGTATACTACATCCATCCCAAAAGAGAATTCATGTTCAATTTTTAGGTGTAGTTCGATTTCAACATAATCTAGAGTCAACCTTGAAAGCAAATTTGATAGAATGAGAACTGGCGCCTAAATTTTCGAAGTGGACTCTTCTTTGCGCCCGAAAAAGGAAAGTTCGACTGTTAATTTGGGACTAATGGACTGAAGCTATCTTTACTTCTATGATTCGAGTAAACAGCTTGTTTTTTAAATCCTTTTACTTAAATTATGTTCATGGTTTTTGAAAATGGAAATAAAAAGAAAAAACAAACAGAGTTGAAATTTACAAAGCTAAAACCATAGGAGACAATGATTTATGCCTCCAGCCAAATTTTACAGTCCTTGTGTTAAAAATATAAAATTATACTCCCTTCGTTCCACAAAAAGAGTCCCATTTGCAAAATGTGAGAATATTAGGGATGTATTTTTGTTTCATGTTTACCTATAAAAAATTTTAAGTTATTAGTTTAGTAATGGTGGCATGACAATGAAATTATGAACACAAATTTGAGGATATTGTGTCATTTTATACTACTATCAACAGAAAACTTACAAACACTTTCACAACGTAAGAGAAAACTTGTCTTAACAGTCAAATCTTCTCTATCAAAAACATTGTGAACTAACCTGTTTATATTAATGTACTGAGCAAATTTTTTGGATAGAATGAGAAGTGAACCAGCTGCATGTCGGAAGTACCTGAAGGAAATACCAACATTCCACAGTTGAAAAAGATTGCAACGTGTATCAGAAAAATATTATATATGAAGAAAAATTAAAGTAAAGAAATTCATCTAAGCTATCAACCAAAAAAAATTAAATAATCAGTGTTTCACAAATTTTCCAGAGGGCAGAAGTACAGAAGAATTCATTCCTAACATGCACTGTACTCCACTAAACTTCTATCAAAAAATTCCAGATCATAACTAACATTCATCAAATATATACATATATATGTATGTATGTATGTATTTAAAGATAAAATCATCAAATATGATTGTAACTCCAAGCTTCCCAACCAGAGCACCTTTTTATTATTGTATAATTCTGTAATTTGATCTAATCACAGCATCAAATAGTTCAACAATTTCAAACTTGGCAATATAGTTGTAAGAAAAGTATAACAGGAAATTCAACCATCACATGAACATCAGACAAACTTGTACTCAACTCAAATAAACCTCTTTCAATTTATATTTGCCAACTAACACTGAAATCAGTAAACTACAGACGCCACAAAAGAGCATCTATATATATACCTCAAAACACTTGATTCTTTGCCCCTTGGTGGGTTTCTACCCAACAAACTCTAAAGAACTGAAGAGTATATTTTTAGTAGATGCAATACTGTTATGAACAAAAAAAAATGAGATACCTTAATAATTCTGTATATCTTCATACTTTAAATTTTCAAATTTAGACAATTTGACACCTCTGACAGACTCTCACTTGATATACATACCAATTCCATCTAATTGAGTGGAAAGCTTACTAATTATTGAAAGAGACAATTATTCCTAGACATAGGCCCATTGTAAGTTGGGGCAGTGAAACTCTTACACAATCACAAACAATACGAGAGCCAGGCAATAGGCATTGGATACATCAGTTGAGGATTTGAAATCCTCCAAAACTATAAAAAGGAAAAAATACAAAGCCCTTGTTAGGGATCAAGTTTCTCTGCAAATCTGAACACAAAATCTGTCAGAATGTGTTGGGGAAAACAGGTTTCCCTGTACCTGTTTTCCTCTCCCAGTTAGTGTTAGCATATAAAATAGGTTTCCTGTTTTTCCTACAAGAGTTAGGCTAGCAATCTGAAAATATAACTGTAAGTACATATTCTTACACTGTTAACATGGTATCAAAACAAGGTCCATAACAGACCTGTTTCTTTTTTCTTCCTCTGTTCCATTGTCGGCACAAATTCTACTAGAAACCTTCCAAAATCAGTTTGTTTTGAGAAATTAAGGTCATATTAGGGTCTTACATAGGCAGGCGACCACCACCTGAAAAGAAGCTCCAAGACCCACTGCCGCACGCGTCTCCACGAGTCGTCCCACTCGCTGGCTGCCGATGCCACGCGTCGTTTTCTACCGGCACGTGAGCTGCTTTCCAACGACTTTTTCCGGCACGGCTTCTTCCAGTTCGGTCGATTCTCTCTGTTCTTTCCATATACAGTGGTCTTGGAAAGTTTGATTCTGGTTTGCTTGTATTGAAGCGCTTACTGATAGTTCGTTTGGCCTATTTGTTCACTATCAGTTCTTTAAACTTTTGTACTGGCAATTATTGTTGGCTTTATTGTACTAATTGGGCCTGTTAGTTTCACTGTCATTCGCTTACTATCATTTTGGCATGATGAGTTTAGTGTTAGCCCTTCAAAGCCTCTGTTAGTTCCTCAAAACGTATGTACTGTTGAAATTAAAGGACAGTTGCCTAGTACTGTGACACTGGGTCCTTAAGTCAATCAGTAGTTTTTTTTAAACTCTGCCTTTTTTTGAGCTTTTAAATTATCCCTCTTGTTTTTTCCTTGGATAAATTGTTGTTGCTCATATCACTTCACCATGGCAGAATCTAGTTCAATGAATAGTGCTGGTACTAATGAAACAAATAAAGGGCAGTTGATGAGAAACAATGATCTCAACTCTGCTTTGGCTCTCAGTCCTTTTAAATTGGATGGATCCAAATATTTGACATGGTCTCAAGCATGTCATATGAGGCTGATCGTATGCAACATTTCATCAATGGAGCAACTACTATGCCCACAACCAGGGATGACCAAGAAGAATGGAAGTCTGATAACTCCATGGAAAAGACATGGAATTTTAACTCAATGGAACCAAGTCTGCAAAATAGTTATATATTTTTAAGCACTGCATATAAGCTTTGGGAGGTTATTTCCCAAACTTTCTCTGTCTCAGGTGATATGTCTAAGGCACATGACATTCGGAAAAAATCCGTGAGCTGGGTCAAGGAGAGAAGGTTGTTGTATAGTACTTTGCAGAGATTAATGGCCTTTGGCAGGAGCTTGATCATTATCGGGTTTTTTCAGGCAAATGTACCGAGGATACCGCAGCTTATCAAAAGTTTGTTAGTGAAGATCGAGTTGTTGATTTCCTGGCTGGTTTAAACATAGAGTATGATCAAGTTCGGGCACAGTTAATTGGTCAGACTCCTTTTCTCTCTGCGAGAGACTCGTGCTAGAGTCCAGCAAGAGGAAAGTAGACGTCAAGTGATGATCCCAAATTTAAATCATGTTGACCGATCAGTCATGATTTCTTCATATCCAAACCTAGCTTTCCCATTCCGTCTCTTATTGAGAAAGAGCCTTGTGAATGTGACTATTGTGGGGGCAAGACTCATACTAGGGATCGCTGCTTTAAACTTCATGGGCATTCTAAAGGACGTGGAGGTCGGCCTGGTCCTGGTCGTGGTCTTGGATCTCAAGTCTACATGTCTACTCCACCTCTTCCTGTTGCTACATCCAGTATTTCAGACACTGCTACTATACTCACTCCTGACGAAATCTCAATTTTCCGAAAATTCTGTTCCAAACCTACTCCCTCTCTTCATCAGGTATACCTCCTTGTTCTTTTCATGTTTCATCCACTTGCCCTAGTCAATCCTTATATATAAATCACGTCCAACATGATGTCAGATCCGCGTCAGATTACATCATCAAATCAAATTAATCAAACAAATTTAAAAAATTGTATCTTTCAATTTGAAAAATCAGTGAGTTGACCCAATCAAAATTGATGAATTAACTCAGTTAAATTAAGACGATTGCTAAAATTTAAGACGATTGTTTTTCCTCCCTCCACTGGCTTTTCCAATTCTTGCCATGGTTGGGTACAATGTTTCGGCAATACCAACATCTATATACAGTTGCTAATAAAAAACATTAATAAACATAGATGGAGTTGCATAGATGAATAACTGTACAGAGAGTAAGAGAGAAGATGTTGAGGGTTGCAGGGAGGAGGCTCTCTTCTTATCTGCCATGGCGTTCCAGTAGAGCGTCATCGGTTTTTATCTCAAGCTATCCAATCAACGATGTCCATTCATTGGTCGATGGCTCCAGATCCATTATCTGTTCATCACCCCTGTCATTTTCTCTCGGTTATGTTTTCGTTCCCCAATTCATGAACGCTCTCTTTCCTATATATGAGACTTCTTTTTTTTGGCCCTACATCTTCCTATAGCAAGCCCTCATTTCTCAAACTCATCCATAATTTCAGATTAGTTATGAATGCTTCGACGGGATGATTTCGAGCCGGAGCTAGGCCGATTGTTGATTGATTCAATGCGAAGATTTTGAGAACGAGGTAGCAATTGTTATTTTCATTATGCGTTTTTTACTTGGTATATCATATATGGCATTTGAGAATAAAATACAAATTTGAAGCTTTTACAAAAATTGCAGTTGACTTTCATTATTGTGAAGTTCGGATTTTTGTGAGGTTTTTGGTTGCCTAATGAATTAAGGGAGAATCAGAAAGAAGAAGAAAAGTACATTAATTTTTAACATACTTTAGTTTTTCTCTATTTTTAACATCTTCTATATTGTTAATGTGTTGTTGCAGAACACTATGAATAGGAGATTGAGAGGCTTGACAATAAGAAACGAAATTGAGGAGAAAAGACTGGCCAAAATAGAATTCTTCTCTTCCTTTGAGGTGTACATCACTTATATTTCGCGAATACCATTAGTGTTTTTCACATATTTATGGTCGATCAATGAAACATTATTTAGATAGAAAATCAAAATAATAAAGATGGTTTCCCTCACTTTGGGCTCACGACCCAGATATGCAGAATTGTAAGGTAACTTTATATTTGACTTCCAAGATGTTTGTGACAATGTTTCAATGAAATAAATTGTCGTGTTGTTCATATTGACTTTCATGTTGTTCATATTGGCATCGAAAAACATCTAAAAATATTTTCTATCTTAAACGGGTAATTTTCCATATCAACATCTCATTCGTTCCCTTATTAATTATTATAGTAAATAAAATATAAATAGTACCATCTAAATGCGTTTATAGATATATCAACTGCATCTCTTATCATGTGAAGATCACAATTTTCGCTCTGTAACGATTCCCGTATGATTAGTATGTTTATTTTTGTTGTTCTTTGTTAATATTTTTTGTTTGATTGTCATATCTATCTATTCAGCTAATTCTATTAGTATGCTATAAGGGATGATGTTTTTCTTCAAGTATTTGTGTTTAGTGTGAGTTTGATTCTTTTTCTTGCGTTTTAAGCTTCCCATGGAATAATTTTTGTTAAAGCTTTTCTTTTTAATGGATCATGAAGATAAAGATTATCAACTCTTCATTTCTGGTGATTGCAATGAATGTGGGATTATGTTTGTAATTTGTATGTTTATTATTCTCTTTCTGTTTTTTGTTTGGCTTCTTTGGTTTCATTTATGAAGTTGATAAATAAACCATTTTCACAAATATAATTGAATGATTTTAACAAAATACCACTATATAATAAAGTTGCACTATCAGGAAAAAGTTGAAAAGAAGATCTAAGGAGACAGATTATCGATCTTTACATTTTTACCTGAGTCATTATACACTTAAAATTTTTAACAAAAAGGAATAAACATATCAAAAATAGGATTGAAGTTAAATTACTTAGAGAAGTACTAGGAATTATGGCCTTGACTCACAATTCTCATCTTTGAGTTGATTGTATTTGGTCATCCATGTCAAGATCATGAGTTGAACACATTAAATTTGAAATATAATTGTAGATAATTGTTCGAAAAGTCCTTTTCTATAAAGAGAAATAGTTGATGAGTTAGCTACTAAGGTTTAGTTTTTGGTAATTTAAGATTGGTGAAAAAATTAAAAATTGTCTTGATTTTATTTGTATATTCGATCTTTGTTTGGAGTTGTAGGCAATTATGAGATACTTCTATCTATGTATAAGTTCAGACATGAATTGAAAATAAAGTTAATTTGAGGATACTTATACGTACAATTAGTCCACAAGGTTAGTGAATTGGATTTCATTTTAGAAAGAAACTGTGGCCTTTTGAATAGTATATAAATTAGGAAACATTGTAATTTGTAAGTTTTTCAATAATATTTTTAATATTTGTTTTGCTAATGTTATTGAATCATTTTTTATACATGTTATCCTCTTAGAGAAAATTTTATATGGTAATTGTAGATATAGATTCATACTATTTCGAAAAATAAAAAAAACAGTATCAATTCATATTATATATGTGGTGTGTTGGACAAGTGCATATTACATACTTACTCAAACACCACAAGGAAGATAAAAGTTAACCAGTTATTTTTTATTCTAGATAATTGCAAACTACAAGGTATTGCTATCTTCGCATTTTATTTTTGAAACTCAATCATGAGCCTCAATTTTAGCAATTATTTTCTCTCATGTATTTGCAAAATTATATGTTGGTTTCCTTAGTTGATGTCCTGTGCTATGCTCTTAAACAGTATGCGTACCCAATCTTTATTGGTGATGTCAATGGAATAGTTTTATTGTTGATTTCAGTGAATTCAAGACTATTATTGTTGTCTTCCTTCACCTTTTCCCCTGCCCCCATACCCAAATTATTTCTCTCCGTTTGATTAAAAGAGTTCTTTATGAAATTATTGAACTTCGAGTTTTAGGATATCCCAATATGAACTTAGGGGGTAGAACTAATTAGATGCGACTGGAAAAGGGAATATCTTCACCTTTCTTGGAAGAATTTTGAATATTTGTTATGCTTTCTTTCACAGTAATATAGTCCATGGGTTTCCAATCTACAGCACATATCTAAAAAATGTGCATGCTTTGCTTGCATTGAGTTTGTAGTTCTAAATGTTCAAATCTTTTTCTTCATTTTCATTTTTTAGCAATGATATGCGAGACACATTGGAGGATGCAACTGCTGAAAATAGTTGAAAGAGATATAATCATTATTGAGATTATTGAGGCTATATCTGTTGAGCACAATTACAGAATATTTGTATGTCAACTTATTTGTAATTATGACAAGTTTCTGGATGTAGTGTGATTTGAAGATTGTTAAATGACAAGTTGGATTAATTCGGTATTGGTATTGGATTCTAACACTATAATTTTGGTGTGAACTTGAAGAGGAGGCAAGTACTTAATATTTTGAAAATTTTGAGGGAGCCATGACGAATTTTTGGGGTTGATTCTTTGGTTGGATGTATTAATATTTTGCAAGTGTTTAATCATATTCTATCAAATTTTTAGATTTTGAATGGTCTTTTAACATTTATACATTTTAAGGTTTTTTTAAATATATGTTTCTGAGTGGTGTTCTAACCTTCTACTTAACCGTGAGTCATTGAAAGGGGCACATAGTTTGGGTTACATAGAATGTAGTTCTATTCAATTTTATTTTAGTTGAGTAAAATTATATTGACATTAGCAATTTTTTATTAGGTGTTATAAAGGTGTATATAACTAATGTGTTTTGGTTTGAAGTGTGTTATAAAGGAGGAGTTACTATGCAGGTATGAAGATGATATATGATAAGGATTAATTTCAAAAGTAAATCTAACAAGGATTGCAACTTCTATTTTAGCCCTCAAATAAAGTGCAAGTGAGTAGGCAAGTGCTATTCAAATTCTTATTTGATAAAGACTTTCCCGGTGATATCAAATTCTTGGCGTCTTGTTATTTATATTTGGTAGCCCCATATCTTTTGATATATTTACCTTGCACTCTTTGATGTATTGTTTTATTTCATAGGAATGAAGAACTAAGCAAATCCAAAAGAAGACCACAAGACCAAAGACAACTTAAATCTTTGGAAGATATAATAGCATAATTTTATAGTTTTTAAATTTTAGAATGTAAAATGGGTTGTGTTGGGCTTATAGCATTTGTAATCAATTCGTGTCAATAAATTATACAATCCATTATTCAAATTAGCTCGTGCATTGCACTGGCTATCAACTAGTTGGATTATAGACACAGGTGCCTTTGAGCATATAACTGGGTCCTCCAATCTCTTTACTTTCTACACGCCCCGCTCTGAAAAAGATAAGGTTCAAGTAGCTGATGGCTCCCTGTCTTCTATCTCAGGGAGTGGTTCTGTCGTTTGTACTCATTTATTATCATCTATTCTCCATATCCTTCATTTACTGCAAAGTTATTATCTGTTCAACGTCTTTCTGAATCTCTACACTGTTCAGTAACCTTTTTTTCAAATCACAATATTTTTCAAGACTTGGTGACGGGACAGATGATTGGCAGTGGTATTGCAGTTGATGGTCTCTATTATTTAGATGTTCCCTTATCTAACATGCTCTCTACTCAGACTCTTCACTCTACTTCAGACTCCAGCCTGACATCTCTCCATCAATGACATCGTCGTTTGGGTCATCCTTCTTTTTCTGTATTGGAGTCCTTATTTCTTTAAGCAATGTACCAAAACTCTGTTTTTGTGTGAACCATGTGAATTTGGTAAACACAAACGTTCGACTTATTGTGCTATTAACAATCGTCACTCTGAGCCCTTTGTCATTATTCATACAAATGTATGGGGACCCTCTCAGGTTGTTTCCCGTTCTGGCTTTAGATGGTTTGTTAGTTTTATTGATTGTCATTCACGTGTCACTTGGATTTATCTTTTGCGTTCCAAAAATGAGGTGTTTGATTATTTTCTTAACTTTCATAGAATGATTCAAACCCAATTTAACGCTAAAGTCAAAATTCTCCATAGTGATAATGGCCGTGAATATAGTAATAATCATGTTTTTGAAAATTACCTCTCAGTATGGCAACATTCTTCAAACCTCCTGTGTCAAAACTCTATAATAAAATAGTGGCAGAAATGAAAAATCAACACTTACTAGAGGTCATCCGCACTCTTATGTTCACGATAACCCCTAAATTTCTATGGGAAGATGTGGTTCTGACTGCTGCATTCCTTATCAACCGCCTTCCTTCTAGAATCATTGGGAACAAAAGTCCTATCTCTTTTCTCCAACACATGACCAGTCCTTCTCCTTCGCCTCGAGTTTTTGGTTGCGTGTGCTATATTCATGATAAATCTCCCACTCAGGAAAAATTAGATCCCAAGGCTCTTCGGTGTGTCTTCATTGGTTATTCTCCAACCCAAAAATATTATAAATGTTATCATCCTCATTCTAACAAAGTTTTTGTCACTCGGGAAGTTACTTTTTGGGAATTAAAACCTTTTTATTTTTCTTCATCTTCTCCTCAGGGGGGGATATTATTAAGGAGAATCTTCCTTCTGAGGTTATAAGTTCTACTTTCCCTGTTCCTGTCGTTGTTTCTGATCATTCTACACAGGGGAAGCTACATGAGCCTGAGTGGAGGACCTATGTTCGAAAAGGCAAGAATAAGGTTACCATTTTTGCACCACTTCACCAACCCTGCTCCGAACCTGGTCTTGATAATGCTAATGGTGAGAATCCTAATCCTACTGGTTCTTCTAATAATATTAACATTCCTATTGCTCTTAGGAAAGGGGTTCGATCTTGCACTCAACATCCTATCTTTAATTTATTAACCTATAATAATTGTCTGCATCCTACCACTCCTTTGTTACTTCATTGTCTTCAATATCTGTTCCTCAGGGGTGGATAGAAGCAATCAGTGATGAGAATTAGAAACAGACTATAATTAAGGAGATGAATGCCCTAAAAAAAATGATACATGAGAACTAGTTACTCTTCCTTATGGAAAAAAACCAGTTGGTTGCAAATGGATATATACAGTTAAACAGAAATCAGATGGGAAAGTTGAGAGACTCAAAGTCAGGCTAGTTGCAAAAGTGTATACTCAAACCCATAGGATTAATTACCAGGAGACATTTGCTCCTGTGGCGAAGATGAACTCTATTCGTACCATAATCTCATGTGCAGCAAACTACGACTAGGATATTCAACAATTGGATGTGAAAAATGCATTACTTCATGGCGACTTAGAAAAAGTATACATGAAAATACCCTCTGGTTTTGCTTCATCTGTAACCAAGGGTAAGTTTTGTAAACTGTGAAAGGCTTTATATGGTTTGAAGCAATCTCCCAGAGCCTGGTTCAGTAGATTTCACAAAACAATGATAAGATTTGGGTACAAGCAGAGTCGAGCAGATCACACTCTATTTGTCAAACAGATAAATGGTAAGACTGTTGTTAGAAGATATGATATAGATTTACCATAATTGTAACTTCCATAATCAGTGTGTACACACTACTATAGTTTAGGTATTACCATAACTGTAATTATAATACCTTGTGTATATATCTATGTAATAGGAAAAATATGAATCAAATACACAATTCTCAGTTTTATCATGATATCAAAGCACGCTTAGCAGAAAACTAGGTCTTAGTTTTTTTTTCGCTGCAATCGTTATTTTCCCTCAGAAACATATAGTAAGACAAGTTTGTATGGAGAAATTGAGGCCATAAAAAGACCTTACTATGCCAGCGACCGCACCAGAGATTCGCCTCCGGGACTCAAAGCCACACGCACCCTCACGCGCCTGTCGCCGACGCCACGCGCCTCCCTCTGCCGGCGCGTGGTACTGTCTTTTCCGACGGAGCTTGGTCTGGACTATTTGCCTCTCTCTCCTCTTCTCATATATAGTAGATGTGCCTTGTTTGATTCAGTCATCTTGATCTGGTTTCTTCAAAAAATTGCCTAGTGTTTGTTTTCCCTGGACTCTGTTTTTGATCCTTAGCACTATCTTGAGGGAGTTACTGTTTTATTTTTCCACCACTAATTCAGAGGTTGATCTAAATTGATCACTCGATTCAATTGATTATGCTCTTGGTAACTCACTGCTATTAAGGTTTGAGTCTTTAAAGCATATCATCTCTGTTGCTATTTCCAGGGATACTCTTGTTACTCTTATTATTTTATCATAGCAGCATCAAGTTCCATTAACAGTGGTGGTACTACCGAAATAAATAAAGAGCAGATGGTTAGAAACCATCATCTTAACTCAGCCTTGGTTCTTAGTTCATTTAAGATAGATGGAAACAATTATTTCGCTTGGTCTCAAGCATGTCGTATGTCAATTGAAGCTAACCAGATGGAACATTTCATTAATGGTACAACAACCATGCCTACACAAGCAGGTGTGGCCCAGGAAGAATGGAAGTATGATAACTCCATGGTTAAAACATGGATTTTTAACTCAATGTAACCCAGTATGCGGAGTAGTTACATGTTCTTAGACACTGCATATGAACTTTGAGAGGCTATCTCTCAAACCTTTTCAGTTTCTGGTGATATGTCTAAAGCATATGATATCCGTAAACGAATTTGTGAGTTGGGTTAGGGGTAGAAGTCTGTGGCACAGTATTTTGCAGAAATTAATGCCCTTTGGCAGGAGCTTGATCATTATCGGGTTTTTTCAGCCAAATGTCTAGAAGATGTTGCTTATCAAAAGTTTGTGAGTGAAGATAGAGTTGTGGATTTCTTATCCGGGTTGAACATAAAATTTGATTAAGTTCGTGCACAGTCAATTGGTCAGACACCTTTTCCATCACTACGAGAGGCTCATGCTAGAGTCCAACAAGAGGAAAGTAAGCATCGGGTGATGGTTCTCAATTCTGTTGACCGATCAGCCATGATTGCTTCGTATCCTAAGTTTAGCCCAGCTATTCAATCTCCTGTTGAGAGGGAATCTCGCGAATGTGACTACTGTGAGAGAAAGTACCATACCAGGGATCGTTGTTTCAAGCTTCATAGACATCCTAAAGGGCGAGGGGGTCAATCTGGCAGTGGTCGTGGACGTGGATCTCAGGCCCATGTGACCACTACAACGCCTCTTGTTGATACATTCAGTGCTTCAGACACTACTACTGCACTCACTCCTGAGGAAATATCAGCTTTTCGAAAATTCTATTTTAAATCTGCATCTTCTCATTATGCCTAATCAGGTATACAGTCTTGTGCTTTTAATGTTTCATCAACTTGCTCTAGTTAGATCATTAACACAGGTACCACCGAGCAGATGACTGGGTCCTCCACCCTCTTTACTTCATATACGCCTTGTTCTAGAAAAGACAAGGTTCGAGTAGCTGATGGTTCCCTTTCTTCTATCCCTAGGAGTGGTTCTGTAGTTTGTACTCCTTCATTGACATTATCATCTGTTCTTCATATTCCTTCATTTAATGCAAACTTATTATTTGTTCAACGTCTTTTTGAATCCTTACACTATTCAGTAACTTTTTTCCCAACTCATTGCATTTTTCAGGACTTGGTGACAGGCAGAAGATTGGCAGTGGTAGTGCAGTTGGTGGTCTTTATTATTTAGATGTTCTTTCGTATAACATGGTCTCTACGCAGGCTCGTCACTCTACACCTAACACTAGCCTAACTTCTCTCCATCAATGGCATCGATGTTTGGAACATCCTTCTTTTTCTATATTAGTCTTTATTTCCATCTTTGATTAAACAATGTAATAAAACTGAGTTTTTGTATGAACCATGTGAATTGAGGAAACACAAACGTTCTATTTATTCTGCTATTAACAGTCGCCATTCTAAATCTTTTATTGTTATACATACTGATGTGTGGGGACCCTCTCAGGTTATTTCTCGTTCTGGTTAAAGATAGTTTGTTAGTTTTATTGATTGTCATTCTCATGTCACTTGAATTTATCTTTTTCGTTCCAAAAATGAGGTGTTTGGTTGTTTTCAAGAATTTCATAAAATGATTCAAACCCAACTTGGCGCTAAGATCAAAATTCTCCATAGTGATAATGGTCGTGAATATAGTAATAATAATGCTTTTGTATCTTATCTTTCTCAGCATAGCATTATTCTTCAAACCTCGTGTCAAAACTCCAGAACAAAATGGAGTAGCAGAAAGGAAAAATCGACACTTACTAGAGGTAACTCGCACTCTTATGTTCACCATGAACACCCCTAAATTTCTATGGGGAGATGCAGTTTTAACTGCTGCCTTTCTTATAAACCATCTTATTTCTCGAATTCTTGGGAACAAAAGTCTTATCTCTCTTCTCCAACACACGACTAGTCCTTCTCCCTTGCCTCGAGTTTTTGGTTGTGTTATATGCATGATAAATCTCTCACTCGGGAAAAATTAGATCCCAAGGCTCTTAGGTGTGTTTTCATTGGTTACTCTCCAACCCAAAAGGGTTATAAATGTTATCATCCTCCTTACAAAGTATTCGTCACTCGGGATGTAACTTTTTGGGCATTGAAACCTTTTTATTATTCTTCACCTTCTCCTCAGGGGGAGGATATTATTGATGAGGAGAAACTTCCTCTTGAGGCTGGTATTACAAGTTCTACTATACCATGTTCTCCTGTTTCTATTGTTATTCTTGATAACTCTAAAATCTACACAGGGAGAGTTACAGTTGCTCAGGCTGGGCCTGGGCCTGGGCCTGGGCCTGGGCCTGGGCCTGGGCCTGGGCCTGGGCCTGGGCCTAGGCCTGGGCCTGAGTTGAGGACATATGTTCAAAGAGGCAAGAATAAGGTCACTATTTCTACACCACTGCACCAACCTTGGTCCGAACCTAGTCTTGATAATGCTAATGGTGAGAATCCTACTCCTACTTGTTCTTCTAATGATACTGACATTCCTATTGCTCTTAAAAAAGGGGTTAAATCTTGTACTCAATATCCTATCTCTAATTTCGTAGCCTATAATAAATTATTTGCATCATACCACTCCTTTGTTTCTTCCTTGTCTTCAATACCTGTTCCTCAGGAGTGGAAAGAAGCAATTAGTGATGAGAATTGAAAACAGGCTATGATTGAGGAGATGAATGCCCTGAAAAAGAATGATACATGGGAACTAGTTACTCTCCCTTACGGGAAAAAACCAGTTGGTTGCAAATGGGTATATACAGTAAAACTGAAGCTAGATAGGACAGTCGAGAGACTCAAAGTCAGGCTAGTTGCAAAAAGGTATACTCAAACTATGGAATTGATTACCAAGAAACATTTGCTCCTGTGGCAAAAATGAACTCTGTTCGTGCCATAATCTCATGTGCAACAAACTTTGATTGGGATATTAAACAATTGGATATGAAAAATGCATTCCTTCATGTTTATGTTGATGACATTGTGGTGACAGAGGATAATAAAGAAGAGATAGTTAATCTCAAAACGAGTTTGGCCAAAGAGTTTGAGATAAAAGATCTTGGTCCTTTGAAATATTTCTTTGGTATTGAAGTTGCAAGATCTCCCAGTAGGATTTTTCTATCTCAAAGTAAGTATGTTCTTGATCTTTTAACAAAAACTGGCATGTTGGGATGTAAGCTTGTTGATTCTCCTATTGAAGTTAATCATCATCTAGTAGGTGGCATAGGACCTACGCTTGATAGAGAAAGATATCAACATTTGGTGGGACGATTATCTCTTTCTCATACTAGACCTGATATATCTTATGTTGTGGGAATAGTGAGCCAGTATATGCATGATCCTTGACATTGTCACATGGAAACTGTTTACAGAATTCTGAGGTATCTCAAGTCTGCTCCTGGAAAAGGTTTATTGTTAGCAGTTCGCACCACATGGTCATACGAAAGTTGAAACTTTTTCTTACTCAGATTGGACTGGCTCTATAGAAGATCGTCGTTCTACATCAGGTTACTGTTCATTTGTTGGAGGTAATCTTGTTACTTGGCGTAGTAAGAAACAGTCCGTGCTAGCAAGATCTAGTGTTGAGGCTGAATATCGAGCTATCGCCTTGGGTATATGTGAACTAATGTGGCTTCAAACCTTGCTAGAAGATTTGGGTGTTACAACTAAAAGGCCTATGCAGTTATTTTGTGATAATAAAGGCAGTCATTAGTATTGCAAACGACCCAGTTCAATACGATAGAACGAAGCACATTGAGATTGACAGACACTTTATCAAAGAAAAGTTAACTAGTGGTCTTATTTGCTTACCTTTTATCAAAACAGAACATCAGCTTGCAGATATTTTGACTAAGGGTCTTAATAGTAAGATGTTTCATCCACTATGTTTCAAATTGGGTATGCGAGACATCTATACACCAACTTGAGGGGGAGTGTTAGAAGATATGATATAGATTTACCATAATTGTAGCTTCCATAATCAGTGTGTACACACTACTATAGTTTAGGAAACCATAACTGTAATTATAATACCGTGTGTATATATACCAATCTATGTAATAGGAAAAGTATGAATTAAATACACAATTCACAGTTTTATCAACTGTCATTCTTATTGTTTATGTTGGTGACATTGTGGTAACAGGGGATAATAATAGAGAAGAGATAGTTAATCTCAAAGCGAGTCTGGCCAAAGAGTTTGAGATCAAAGATCTTGGTCCCTTAAATATTTCCTTGGTATTGAAGTTACAAGATCTTCCAGTGGGATTTTTCTATCTCAAAGGAAGTATGTCCTTGATCTTTTAATAGAAACTGACATGTTAGGATGTAAGCTTGTTGATTCTCCTATTAAAGTTAATCATCATCTAGAAGGAGGCATAGGACCTATTGTTGATAGAGAAAGATATCAACATTTGGTGGGACGATTGATACATTTTTCTCATACTAAACCCGATATATCTTATGTTGTGGGTATAGTGAGTCAGCATATGCATGATCTTCACAGAATTCTGAGGTATCTCAAGTCTACTCCCGGAAAATGTTTATTGTTTGCACCAAATGGTCATATGAGAGTTGAAACTTTTTCACACTCAAATTGGGTTGGCTCTATAGAGGATCGTCGGTCTACATCAAGTTACTGTTCATTTGTTGGAGGGAATCTTGTTACTTGGAGTAACAAGAAACAGTCAATGGTGGCTAGATCTAGTGTTGAGGCTGAATATCGAGCTATCGCCTTAGGTATATGTGAACTGATGTGGCTTCGAACCTTGCTAGAAGATTTGGGTGTTACAACTAAAGGGCCTATGCATCTATTTTATGATAATAAGGCAGCCATTAGTATTACAAACGACCCAGTACAGCACGATAGAACGAAACATATTGAGATTGACAGACACTTCATCAGGAAAACTTAATCAGTGGTCTTATTTGCTTACCATTTGTAAAAACAAAACATCAGCTAGCTGATATTCTGACTATGGGTCTTAACGGTAAGATGTTTCATCTATTGTGTTTTAAGTTGGGTATGCGAGATATCTATACACCAACTTGAGGGGAGTGTCAGAATGTGTTGGGGAAAACAGGTTTCCTGTACCTGTTTTCCTCTCCCAGTTAGTGTTGGCATATAAAATAGGTTTCCCTGTTTTTCCTACAAGAGTTAGGCTAGCATTTGTGTATAAATATAACTACTACCAATCCGAAAATATAACAGTAAGTACATATTCTTACACTGTTAACAAAATCCCCCCAAAACAGCCATTGTTGAAGACAATAAAGAGGCCGCTAAAGATCCATCTCGAGCTAAAACCACCAAATACAGCTACTAACATTTAATACTGACGCACTAAGTTTCATTTGCTACTAATGTAATTTAACCCATCAACATTCAGTTTCTAGGAGGCACGAGTTCCAATTATTTTAAGGGTTATTGGAGGAATACGAAAAATTATTATAAAGTGAACATGTAATTATATCCAGAAATAGCATAGTCAAAAGGCAAATCAGATCTTAAAGTTCAACAAATACTAGATATAATCAAAAATACCCACTTTGATACAAGTACTTACGATTTCTCATCCCCAAACTTCCACCAATCAGGCTCATACCATTGTCTTCCCCTGAAAATTCAAAATAGATTTAAATGCTTAAGTATTTAAATAATTGATTGCACTAAAATTGCTTAATGGACTAATTGAAAAATAATAATTATGCCTGTAAAAGTGTAACACTATCAAACATTGACGAGAGAAAGCAGACAGAAGCGCGAGGAATTTTTTTGGATTTGTTAGGATTCAAATGTTTACATACATCTTTGTGTAAAAGACTCTACAACTTGCAAGGGTGTGTCTAGATGAAGGATTTGAAGATGGATTTTAAGTCAACTTGAAATTTAACATTCATTCTTTAGATTGAAAGATGAGAATAAAAGTATCACATATTTTGCGGATGGATTTAGAGTTCCAAAACAGGTTTTATTTATATAAAAAGTGGAGGGATCCGCAACATATTTATTTTAGACTTTATTTTCTTTTTCTTTTTTTTTCCTTCTACCTACTTTGTCAAGAACCGAACACAGGATAAGAAAAAGAACCATTCATGCAATTTTTCAACATTCGTTCAAACTTGCCTTACATTTATTGTTACATATATCACCAAGTAAATTCTAGTTATTAAATTATTTTTCCAAAAAATAAAATTTGTTAATCTAGAGATTGTAAAATCAATCATTTTAAAATCTCTTTATTTAGACAAACCTTCAATATTTTAATTTAGACCCAAACACACCCTAAAAGTTGGTAAAGAATGCAAAACTACACAAGCAATTCACAATAAAAGCATAATCACTTGGTACTTGAAAAAGATACCATCAAGGCTGGAGCCAATCTTATCAACCAATAAAAGAATATATACTATCAAGGCTATAAATACCAGAAACCCTCTATACAATTCCTTTCTTGCATTATGTTTCTAATATCCACCAACTCAACCAAAGGAAATCCATTTCGTATCCAAATCTGGTTGAATAGGCTCCTTTCAGAAATAATGTGATTCTCCAAAATAAGACGCACCCTTTCTTTGTGTATTGTTAATTATAAGTAAATCTGGCTACTGCCTTCATGTCCCTAAGAACCATAGTAACGTAGACAACTTAGTGTGGCCAAGTTAAATGTTAACTCCTTCAAATTTTATGTGATCACTTGAAACGGGCACATAATTTCAGAAGAGAAAAGTTTAATTTTTGTATTCCCACAATTAGCCATTCCTTTAACATAACCACAAGCTTTTCTTATCGTTCTGTAAAAGGGTGATACGGGTTATTCCGACAAAGAATATATCTTACAAAATGATCAAATTTTTTGAATAGCCCCAACTACAGCAAGCTATTTCAGAAAGACCAGCAGCCATACTAAGATCAGTAGTATCTAGGATCCCTGAAGCTATATAGATTTGGAGGTTTGTTTGGGTGAGTTTCATTCCTTTTTAATTCATTCCTTGTATATAAAGATTTTAAGTAGCTAACTCTCTTGGATTTATATTAATTAATTTTACAATACTACTAATCAAAAATAAATATCTTTAATGTTATGGACCATTATCTCGTAACAACTGACTAACCCCAGCTATTTAACTACTATATGAGGGCAATTATTAAGATACATCATGTGTAGCCACATAAGCAAACTTTCCATGAAGGAAAAACAAACATAAGCAAACTAAAACTGAGATAAACTAATTTAAGATAAAAGAAATACTCTTCAGCAACGACTTCTCCTGATTTCATGCATCCAATATAAGCACTATCTTGAGTTTGTCGGCTTTCAAGAAGTTCAATAAACGCATCTGATAAGCAGAAGACATAGAAATGATACTTCTAGATGTGAAATAAAATGGATTGATACAGTCTGAGCTGTGATCTTCAAAGGAATTGATCCAATAAAAGAATTGAAATTTTACCAAGATCAAGGTTGATATTGTCATCAACTTTTACATAAAAATCGGCGTCCCACTTTTGAACTGCTGTACTAAAGAAGAATTTTACTTTCTTAGGAAATTCCTCTTCTGCCTCTTCATGACCATCCTTAATATACAAGAAATGACACAAGTTGAATTTTTAAAAACACTTACTAAATAAAACTACAATTACTAACTCCAAAATATGAAATTTTACAAATAATACACCTATTGATATATATATATATATATATATATATAGAAGAAGGATCAGGTCCGGACTCCCGGACGGGAGAAAATCCGGACCTGATTTTTTTCTTTTTTTTTTTTTTTTTTGGTAGAACTAAAAAAAAAAAAAATTTATGGAACTGAAATTTTTCATTAATACAGTGTTTTGGGTGTGTTTTTAATACCTACACCAACCAATGTATGTACAGTCTGCCCAGACTGTACAGACATGTTTCGTTATAGGCATCCAAATCACACCCAAAACACTGTATAATGTAAAATTTCAATTCCATAAATTTTTTTTTTTTTTAGTTTGTTTCAAAAAAAAAAAAGCAAAAAAAAAAAAAAAAAAAAAAAAGGTCCGGATTTTAAACATATCGGGAGTCCGGACAGGATCCGGGCCTCTATATATATATATATATGTGGAATAATGGAGGTGCAAGGCCTTGAAAGTATTTTCATGCAAGGTAGATGAAAAAATGTACTTTTGGGTCTTCCGTCTTCAATTGACAATCTAACCGCACAGATGCAAAAAGCATGCAAAAATATGAGAGCATGCAAATTTTCACAT